>JAOXYL010000061.1:19528103-19544422 GCA_028564955.1 Terapon puta
GTGTGTGTGTGTGTGTGTGTGTGTAACACCAGGGATATCTTCCGTGAATATGAGTGCGTGTGTGTGTGCTCACTGACTAACGCAATACAGTCTTCATAAAGGTAGTATTGTTAAGTTGCGTGCGAAGCTCATGCTTTAGGCTTTGGGTCCCCGCCCACCCCTGTAAACCACGGCCTTTTTTTCCTCTCCTTTTTTTCCCTTCTACACCTTCCCCTTTCTTTTTGTTACAGGTAAACATTTGATGTCCGCACGCAATCCCCAGAGAGTCTCCTCCCCTTGTTCTCTCCTCGGCTCCCTGGCTTCCACTCAGCGTTACTCACACTCACTCCCTCACACACACTCACCGCAAACACACACCTCTCTCTCTCTCTCTCTCTCACTGTCGCCCGCCCATGCACACACAGACACGCTACCCTTCCCTCCCCATTCTTCTGACATTCCTCTCCTCACTGACTCAGCACCTGTTTCCTATGGAGGTTATTAGGGTTGACTCTCCCTCTCTCTGCTGCCGGGTGACTGATCGAATTTTTTGATCGACTGGAAACACTTGTTCATCGCGCTTAATAGCAGCGCAAACCTTTTGTGCTTCTTTGTTTCTTGGCACTTCACATTTTGATTGGAAATATTTGCAAGTTTTTCGTCCGAGAGCTTGGATCTCTGTGCAACTGCATGAAAAACAAAGGCCGTGATTTTGTCACGTTTTATTTAATTAAGGACAGTTAACAAATGAACAAAACTGTAACATAATATTAACAATTAATTATATAATAATCAGAATAAAGTGCTATTGAAGCATCAAGCCACTCAACTTTGACCTCTGTTTTGTCAGCTCAACGTCAGAGCTCCTGAACGGCTGAAAGGACTAAAAAATGACATCAGAAATAAAACAGAAAAAGTAGACACCACAAGTATATCAGTGCACAGGTAGAACTTGCTTGCTCTTTTGACTGTTTGTTTGTTTTAATTTTTTTTTCTTTATAGATAATTTTTTATTTCCAGTCCCCACATTTGCTATGTGCCCACAATGAAAATGTCATAATGAATGGCAGCCTTGAGAGATAAAGCATGTCTAAGGATAAAAAAGACTTAAAAGATATAAAAATGGAAAAAGATACAAAATGGAAAAAATCAGTTCAGAAATACTCCAACTTTCAACTTAAAGTTCCAATTAACAGTATTTTTGGAGCTTTTGCACAAAATCTCACATTCCCATCAGCTCCAGGAAAACTTCAAAAACACTTGTGGTGTGGATGTCTAGCCAAAATAAACTAACCTCCCTCTCTAAAAAAGAAGAGAAAAAAATAGCGTGACAAACCATAACAAAACAAGTCTGTTATTTGATAACAGTGGAAAATTATAGAGCTGTTGCAAATACAATTATTTACAGTGAGATATGATCCAAATACACCATCGTTCAAAAGTTTAGCTTTGCCTGTAATATTGACATTTTTCTTGTTTCCTTCAATAATAGCGATTCTAACAAACACCCTAACTGGGACACTTATTATAAGTATAATGAATACTCCATATATACTAAAATATAATAGATAAATAGTTTTAGCTGCAATAGAAAAAGTATTAAATGATTAAAGTTTCATTTTTGTTGATGTTCCCACAGTGTTATATAACAGGAGGAAACTATTTTTCCCCTTAATACACATTTTGAATTTGTTTTCCGGTCCAGAAAGTGTGAGAGACCAAAGATCATGATTGCACAATGGTGCAGCTGGGTTCTGAATATTTTCTGAGCCTTTCTTCCTTTGAGCCCCCTGCAGTCTACTCAGCATTCGGACATATTTAAAGTGAGATGTGTCTGTCTATAGTATGTTCAACTGATGTAGCGCATGACTAACCATCTTTTTAAGAGGAGTTCTGCTAAAGCAACAGACCTGTTAACTCCAGCTTGTTATAGGCATCACTGTGCACTCGAGGCTGAATCAAAAACATTTGCAAAGCTTCCAGTTTATTTTTCTTATGTTCCTGTTTAAGGTGTCTATCTCTTTCTGCCCATTGTTATCAGTCTAGTTGAATCATTGCAATCATTGTGTACAAAGTTTGTACAAATATTTTTAAAAGATGACATTTATTTGTACAAAGGAATCTCTATAATCTTAAACCATTACAAACTATTCAAAGATATATTCCTGCCATCGGACTGTACCTAATTAGGGTTTTGTGGCTGGTGATTACGATCTTCTCAACAGTAGCCTACAATACCTCTGTAGATGAATCTCATTCAGCTTTTTCCACTGATTCATATCACACAACTATAACGTGTTTAATCACTTCACACATCTGTAGCCTTCTGTGTGCTGTGTTGTTTCTACATGGTGCCGTGCACAGCTTATACTAAGACAATATGTGTGAATAACATCCAAAATATTTATTGGTGCGTGTGAATGATTGTGATCTAACAGATGTTGAACAATGAAGGAAGGTAATAAAACAAGTCCAAATCTGGTGTGCAAACTCCAGCTCTGTTACCAATGCCAACCTCAGTCACGCACATCCCTCAAGCTGCACTGCACAAACTCCGGGACTGAGCGAAGGTCTGACTGGTTCTGACACATCGTGGGCGACCACCATGCCCAAGTGGGGAAAAACACCGGCCCCTCTGCCAATGTTACCAGCAGCACATATGACTTCAATCAGCGCTAATGAATGTATGGGCAAGGGGGAATCTTTTTTAGCTTGTTAGCTCTATCAAACGCACACCCACTCGTGGATGCGTGTTTGCACAAATGCCCACGTGCTGCCTACTGACAAACCCAGACATGAGGGTTAAGTTAGTGCATGGAGATTTCACACAGATTCTGATTGCAAATTTCCTGTACATGACTTATAAAATGCAGTCATGCACAACGCAGATTAAGAGACATCCTCTAGTTTAAGATTACTCTCTAAGCTTTGAAGCTTAGACGATTCCTACCAGTTCTTTTGATTTGGAAAAGTCAGACTGAGTGAGAGGAGAAGACAGTCCCATGCTGGCATAAAAGAAATTATTTCAATCCCTATATTGTTGTGTCTCCTATGATAATTGTGGCCACTGCTCGCTTTCATCAGCTGCTTTTGGCTCCCTCCAACCAACCCAATTAGCAGCCCTGCTGAGGTGGAGTGCATTATGCAAATACAAATAGTTACTGTACCCGCATGAGCGGCCCCCATGGGTAGGCTGCAACAAGGCTATGTTAAATGAATATTAGATTTGTTGTGCCTACAACAAGTTACCTATTGTTGTGGTGGCTGCTCTGGAAAAGCCATTCAAACAAGATAATCTGTCTGCGTCTCGTCGTTGCAGCGCACTGTTTCCCCGCGCACGGACAAAACAAAGAGACAAAGGGCCCGTTTGATTGGGAATATGAAGCAATTGGTGTGGGAGAATAAAGGGATACTTTCTTACGGTCTCCACTGTTTGTCACTGGACCCCGTGACGCAGGCACAAGCGGTGATCCAAATGAAGACAACAGAAACTCTTAATTCACCCAACCTCTCTGGAATTTCATCTCATATGCTGTATTTTTTCATTTTTTCTCACCTATTTGAAGCTTTTAGCTCAATCTTGCCATGTCCTGTGTTTCTCTGCTGTTGAACGCTCAGCTGTGTCACTCTCTGTGAACAATTGCTTTTGTCCATAAAGCCAAAGGGATGTCCTGGATATAAGGTGTGACAGATGGGTCGCGGCTGTGAAAGAGCTGTATTGTCCTTCCTCGCACCGCAAGGTGTGCTGGGAGACAAACCAATGGCGTGGCAACGTGATGATGAAATACATTTTCTGTGTAAATTTATACCACATGGCTGCTAAAGGAGCCATTGTTCTTTTTTCATTACCCGCATTAAGTGGTTCACAAATATTTCAGCATGTATCCATAAAATACAGATGATGCCTTTTTAAGGTTGGGGGGTTGATGTAATGATGTCTCCATGCTTTATAACACAGAGTCATGCAAATCATTATGACTATTGCAGATGGTAATTGTTACGTTTTCACTACAGTGGTGACCGTTATTTTTTTAGTTCGAGGCAGACATTACTGATTCATGCCAGCGCTGCAACGCAAGTGCTTTGTTTTGATGCCTCAACTGTAATCTTTGATGCGGGGAAGTCACGCAGGCACAGATGCAGACAAGCTCGGGTGTGTTGTCGTACATCGCGTGTGTGTCACTTTCTCTCTGGTCATGTCAGGCAGCTGTTTGTAAACAGTGCACCCCACACCCCAGCCGGCTAATGACAGGGTTGAGCTGGAATACAATGGCTGTTTCCTGGCACGCTCTTGGCGAGAAAAGAACAGCAAAAGAAATGAATATGAGAGGTTCATCGGCAACTGTAGAAATGTTCCAGTGACTTTTTTTTTTTTTGGGTGGGGGCAGGGATTGTTTGATGAATTTGCATGAATGCATGAATTTGCGTATTGATTTAAAATCCTGGACACACATGTCACGCAGTTCTTTATGATGTGTGTGTCACATGTTGATTTGCTATCCTTCACAAATTTCTTCTTTGTGATTTAAACACTACATAATGATTACGCTAAACCCCCCTTCACGCGTATGGCTCATTAGACACTTAAAGCAGCTCCCACAGTTGAGTGCAAAACTTACAATCCATCAATTGAGAGGTTTTTCTCAGTGTCATGACAGTTAGCAGGAACTGTCATTCCCCAGAAAGAACTGAAGTCATTATTTAGCCTCAGCTCTGCGCTGTGTTATCTCTATCAGAAATCAGAAAGCTGCTCCACCAGGTCCGAGTGTTGGCATTTGGTTTGCGGTTTACTTGTGCTGCACGTATCATGCAGCCATCACTTCTTGCATGCATCAAACTCGAGATTCCTACTTACAGAGGATTACCGTTTGTGTTGCCATGTTGGCTTCCCAGCTATGAGGGAACACCCACGGGTAACACGTCCAACAACCACTTCAAAGCAGCAATAAAGATGTTCTCCGACATGAAAATCCAGTATGATTAGCATGAACTCTTATATTGTCAGTAATGCCTTTAATTTGGGGGAGGGGGGCAGCGTGCGACCAAGTGAGGTTACATTGGCAAAGAGGTGGTCAGCGTCAAGTATGCGAACGCCACGCCGCAGAGGGGCTCAGCGTATGGAGTCACTTTAGCCTGCCTTTGATGTGTGAGAGTGGTATGCTGAGGGCCAACTTCACTGGCTGACGCTGACTCACTCAACTTGGAGCTAGCGTGACAGCCGAGGCAGGTTAATGTGTTCCCCCCCTCCAGACAAACACAACGAAATGCGACTGACTGACTGCTGCCTTCAGGCAGAGGACACAAAGCTCAGAGGGAACAAAAAAGTCTCCGTTTGAACATAGTTTGGAGTCCTTTTCTGCAAAAAAAAAAAAAAAAAAAGTAATTACACAGGGTTTATCTTGACTTTGTATTTAAGAAGTCAGAGCAATTATTGTGATATAACACGCGTACTGTATGCACACATTAGGAGAGAATAATGACAATCCTATTTGAATCATCATGTGAATGTAAATCCATCCTGCCTCTGGGGCTGGCGGAGCTCTGTTCGAAAGTGTCTACCATTTATATCAGTCTGCATGAGATGAGCATTCATCTCCTTGACTGACACACCGCAAGCTCTTTCGAACAAGTTAACGGCAACTTTTAACGTGCCTAATGTTGACTTTGCGCCGCATGGTTGTTTGCAAAAACAATAGCTCTGAGCCGACTCAAACAACAAAGATAAAGCTGAAGGGTACAAGCGATTCTATTGTTAATTGATGACTGATTGTAAAAACAGTAACTGAACAGCACGTAACACGTCTGGATTTTAAGCAGCAGCTGTCTGAATAAACCTTAATGGCGCCGTGGATCAGTACACGCATATACACACGGCCTCCAAATTTGTGTGTGTGTGTGTGTCCATAAACAGTTCAGTTCTAGTCTCGCAGATGGCTGTCAAAGCTATGGAAACTAACACACCTTTAGATAAATATTGTCTTAAGCTTACAGCGGGGTGCACTTTATAAAACTCAAATATGCAACATATACTGCAAAATTGTATTTGCACCATATGTCACATCATCTGAAATACACACACAGTACATTACTGCACCCCCATACAGAAAGAGAATGGGGGCCTGAGCAAAAGCAAAATGGAAAGCTACTCACAACCATATCAACATTATAATCACTTGATGTTTATTTAGTCAGAAGTGTAAACCGTGCATAGTTCCCGCTGTTGGATCATTGAAGAGGAGGGGAACTCTTGGGGAAAAGCATGGTGGTCCAGCCAGATTGAAGTGAAGGAGCTATAAAGGATCTGAGGGCAAAGGGAAGTGGGCAAGTTAAGTAGTATGTGGTGGTTTGTAGAGGTTGGATGATGTGTTCAGCGGGAGTAAAGTATGTGTGTGTTTTGGAGTGGCTGATGGGGGCTGAATGGGGCACTTGTTGTTAAAAGGAGATATTGCAACGCACCCACTGCTGGTGGCCCCAGCCTTTCTGTTATGTTTTTTTTCTAATTGTGAAGATCACCATATCTCTTCTCCCAGGAAAAGAGAAACCTGGGGATCAGGTTTAGAGGAAAGGGTTGTGATAAGATAACAAAGAAAGATCCCACCTATTCATAAGAAATAGCAAATCCCCTGTGCCGGCGTGCAACAGCACAGTGGAGCATAAACAGGTGTTGCCACACAGCTGAGTTTCCACTCTTTCTCCTGACTGACATTTATAGCACCAACAATTGACTGTTAACCTCACAGTAGCTCTTTGTGATTGCGAAGGATCTTCATTTTTATTAGGGGGCAACTGCTGAAATTACCACTCATTCTTCTCCCCGGCGCGGCGATGGGTGATTTCTGCCTGCGACACAAAGTCCAGAGTCTGCTGCCAACACACTGAGGATGACGCGGAGGACCGGCTCACCTGCTGTACAGCCGCCAGAGCAGATTACTGGGGCAGCGCGACAGTCAGGTGACCCGCGGCTTCACTGGGCCAAAGAGTCATCCCAGCGACTGACAAAGTGAAAATAACAGGCCGGTACACTGATTTTTATCTTAAATCTGAATGTGAACTATTACATACCAACATATCAAATACATGATTCATAATCTTTTTTTTTTTAATCTGAAAGAAAGCTACTCTACAGCTACCATTTAAACATTAATGTGAAACTATGCATGTCCTCAGAGAGAATGCCTGGTATTTTTGCTTTAGGTGTTCCTTCTTGTAAACACTATTATTATGGAACATAGGTGTGTACGGTTTGATAATATCACACTCAAATGTCAACAGTGGTTGACTGACTCATGTACTTGTAGTAACTATAATAATTTCTTTTCGTCTTTCCAGAAGCTGCTGCAGGTGCTGTAAAGGCTGCAGGAAATGTTTAGGGAAATAAAATAGGACAAGAGTAAAAAAAAAAAGAAAAGAGATGCACTGACTACATGCGGTGCACAGCAAAATGATACAAGACATGTGAGTGTTCGTAAGAGGAAAGACTGAGTCAGAGTGGCAAGGCGAAAGAGAGATAGGTTTCATGCGTGCTGGCCCACATGTGTATCCAAATGTATGGATATTAGTGTAGGTGTGATGCGCTCCTTTGTTGTTGCGGAGCAGCATTGCCCCGGGGGCTGCAGCAGCGTGAGTGCGAGCTACGCGGTGCTCTGGAAACAAGAAAAGCGGCTCTGTTTTTGGATGGCTGTCTTGGCTTTGTATGAGCGCTTGCTGGCACACAGTCAAGATCCTGCCCCTAGAGAGGGAAGATTAATGACAGCTAGTCACGGAAAGGCTTTACAGCAGCGGAGAGCAAAAGGGAGGAATAGAGTGGGAGAGGGTAGGATGGAGAGAAGGGAGGTGGGAGGAGGAGGGGAGGGGGAATGGGGAGGTGGGGGGGGGGGCAAAGGTTAGGAGCCGCCGTGCTGAGGTGGGAGCGAGCAGGGGTGAAACGGTGCACGAGTTTTTGTGTCTCGAAAGACAGACCCAAGCACAAAACGCAGATTAAAACAGATTAAAGCGATCTCCGGTAAACATTCATTGATAGTTGTTAAAAACGCGGCGGAGCACAACGGCCGCATGCATCCTTCCTCGAATTTCATCACACTAATCCGCCTAATGTCCACATGACAGCTCTGACAGCCAGTCAGCTCGCGCTTCTCATCCACCTGTGATAGCGACGTGTACGCTCAGCACCTCTGCCAAATCCCGGGGAGGGTGAGAGATAGCTAATTACACAGCTTTTGTTTAGTTACAGTCTAGACATTACATCTATTCTCTGTCCTGTAATGACACCGGAGCATACAGCAGACTGTGAATCCTCATCTCGGCCTCCTCAGCACTTTGTTTTCCCCCACCGTGAATGATTTAGGGCACTCAGGGCTCCTTGTGTGCGCTATAAAAGCTGCAATTTCTTTGATATTTAATGTAATAGCTCATTTTATCTGCTACAGTTTACGCTGCAAAAGGTGTGAGAGTTTTATCTTGTAGAGCAATGTTTCAGCGGTAAAGTGGAGACTGAGAGATAAGGCAGGGAGAGCGAGGGGAAAGTGTCAAGAGTCGTGAACAAAACCACAAACAGCGTTCAACAAAAGAACCAAAAGCTGATGAGAGCACATTGCCGCTAGGGCTGACCTCTCGCCTTGTCTCCACTCCCAAACCCCAAACCGACGTCCCAGGCTCCAGGGCAGGCCGAGGTCAGGGTGAACTCACTCTCCTCTTCTCCTCTTTCATTCCCTGACCGCACAGCTGATGACCTCACTCCTTTTGGAGTCCCTTGCAAACTTTAGTCTTTGTATCACCGATGAAAAATGATCCCGAGCAAAGTTTGCCTGATGGGACCAAAGATTCCTCCAATTGAGGGAGCGAGCGAGAGCCTGTGTGTGTGTATGTATGTGTGTGTGTGTGAGTGCTTTTCAAAACTGTTGACTTAATTCTGGAGCCATGCTGGATTCCTTCATCATAATGCATGGTAAAACGCTCCGCTTCATGGTGCCAGGCAATGCTGACCACAAGAATGAAGGGAACATTATTCTGAAAAACCATTTTTATCCCGAGAACATCGCTCTGAGCAGGGAAAATGGTTTCACAAGACAGTGCGTTGAAACCTTTAACTAAGGGCTGTACTTAGCTCATACTATATAAGAATAACATTTATAGTGGACAACAATGCAGTATAAAGTTCACCTTTGTTTCTCAGACCAGCAGTCAGTCAATCTGTAGAACTGTCACCCTAAGTTTGAAAAACTTGATAAAAAGTCAGTAGAAAGAATTCAATCACCTGTAACCTGCTCAATATTACATCAGCTGCTATTTCTATAACACACACCTGAATCTGAAGCTGTCTGCAGTCTAGTTGCATTGTGGGCAATGTGAGATACAAGAAAGCAAAATCTTTGGTTCTGCTCCATCGATTCTGATGCACTTTTTCGGTCGTTATTCCTCCACTTTCTGAGGCAAATCTCTGGCTCTTTGGCTGCTTATGGATGTTTATCAGCTTGTCACTACCTACATTTCACTGCTGTTTGATGCTAAGAGTGTAGTTTATGTGGCTTTTTATAGTTTTCGTGCAGCGGGAAATGAAGAGCAGAAATGTCAGAATATGCAGGCCTCAGGGAGAAGTAAGGAAGGTTTGTGGCTCTGAAACGACAGACAGACAGACAGACAGGCAGACAGACAGTGGATGAGAGAGAGAGAAATTCGAGAGAGGGACAGATGATGGAGCTCAACCACTGAACTGTATGAGCTATGTCTGAAAATTCTTTGTTTCAGAGTGAAAGAAAAGAAAACTCCAAGATGCTAACTTTTACACAAATCCACTGAACTGATTTTTCTTTTTTTTATGATAACAGGATTATCAGTTTAGTAAGTATTCTATTTCTACTCATAATAATATTAATAGAAGCAACCATAAAAATATTTAACATAAAAAATTATAATTAATCCAGATTATTATTAATTCCAGTTTATGCATGAAAACTGAATTATCTATCAAAATAGACCCAAACTAAAGGACCCCTCCTCAAATCCTAGAAATGCCCCCACTGTGGAAATCATTTGTCAAATGATTTGCAATAAATGTCTGTTAGGGGTTTGCAGAATTTGGTGAGCCAGTGGCTTTATTTTGTAATATGCCCAGACGCTTTGTGGAGGGAACTTAATCTATTACCGCCATCGCCGCATAAGGGGTGCAGTTTAACAAAACTGAAAAAGCAAGAAATCTACAGAACAGTACATCACTCAGTGAATCCCTTCAGCGTTTCCATCGGCGCACTTGGAGGAAATTAATTCAGCTTAGGAAAACAGTCAAACCCAGTGGTAGCTTTCAGTACCGTTTTATCTGGCGCACCGTACAATGCACGCACTCCACAGCTGTGATATCTCTGTATCAGTGGCTGGATATGTCTAACTAATCGTTATCTATAGAGGGCAAAGATGTTCCCAGATAGATACATCAGAACTTGCATACTTCCATATGTACATGCTTCGAGCCACATACCGCGTCACCTGCCACCCATTCTGCCGACACGACCGGGGAGAGAACAGAGTGGGCGGCAGGGAGAAAGGCAAGAAGGGAGGGGTGCTATTGTTGGCACACTCCTGCAGTTCTGTAGGCTGGGGAATGTGTAGAGGTGGAGAGAGGGGGATTAAAGAGAATAAATATTATTCTTTCACAGAACTGCTTTGAATCAGCGTTGAACAGCACATTTAAAGCTGTATGGATTGGATGAGATCATTCGGGGGGAAAATGCTGCTATGGTGACCAACACAAAAAAAGGAAAGAAATGTTCACTGGGAACAGGGAAACACAGAAAAGTCAACAGGAGCGGAGACAAAAAAAAAGGTATTGGATTGGAGCTTAAATGGACTTCAATAAAAGTAGATTAATGTTTGGTAACTAAAATAGCAACCTGGTACAGAGACAGGTTTGCCATTTTTAGATATACTGTGAGCTTTTAGAAGCAGTGTAGCTAAGGCTTTGACAGGTTAAGGTACATAAAAAAGCTATGAAAAAGCTATATTTTATCCTGCTGATTTAGAGCTTTTGTGTGGATCTGATTTAAGTCATTTCTATAGGTTAACCTGTAGTGGGGCTGTTTGTTGTGTCCCACATGGAAATGTCAAAACACACCAACTTAATGGCATTTTCTTCTATTATTATTAAAATGACCAAAATTTCTCCAAATTGTGTTGTGTTGCACTCTCTATTGTTAAATATCATCTAGCTGAATTCAGATCCATCATTTATAACATTAACCTCCATGGCTAAAATTGACCCATATCAAAATAATACATTCTTACAAATAGTTTAGTTGTTTAATTAAGTTCAATTAATTATTGGCTGTTGTGGAGATCTGCTGCCATGTGAGGATATGTGCCTTTTCAACCTTAAATAACCAGAGCTATCTCCTGGAGCCGTACCTGGGAATGAAGCATCCGGTGGCCGAGCCTTGGTACGTGGAGTGCAGCCTAAGAGCCATTAACCTGTGGAGGCACAGGGAAAGGGTTAAATGTCTTTTCTGTGTTAAATTGCTCAGTGAGGTATTCTGTGTGGGCCAACCTGGTAGCTGTGGTGTTCACCTTGAGAAGATACACTAGAATGTGTTGTTCTCCCATCTCCTCGAGAACGTCAACAAAGTGTTTTCTGATCTGATGCCCCGATCAGCAGAACAAGATCATTTGTCTTTGGCTTTGTCATTCGAACATGGGTATGTTTTAATAGAGTTCTGGATCATATTATGGGTCCTTCATCAGCCAATAGAGTCTACTCAGAAACCCAACTTCTCATCCATGTTGGCCAAGGTTCATTCGTGCCGTCCAGCCAATGTAAACAAGATCTTCTGCTCATCAAAAGCTCCACAACAGTTACTGTACTGTATATGCACCTTGTGGTGAGATCATTCTATCAATAAGTCTGTTTGTTTTAACCATTCCTATAAACCCAATACTCATTTTAACTTGTTGTTGGAATGACAGTTGTCCAGATGTGCGACCCTCAGCTTTGTCTACCAAATTAATGTTTACATGCGTTGAGTGAGCATTGAGGCCCAAATAGAGCATATCTTTGTAATTTAGCGTTTCAAGACCCTTTGCAAAAGCACTAACACACATACCAGAACTAAATGGCACAAAATTATGCAAAATGATGAAAACCAAGTTCCTGCTTCTGTCTCCAAATGACAGATGTCATCACTTCAGGGCAGAGATCACCAAAGAGTTTGTGGTGATGCAGAATGTTGTAGGTAGACGTGGCAATCGAACATGTTCAGATTTGGTCGAAGTGGTTGTGGGGGCGTTTACTCCACGGAGTCCCACTGCAAGTAAGAGAGGCGATAGCTGGTCCTGGGCTGCAGGGCACAGTGAGGGCAGTGTCTGGGGGGAGAGAGGAACTCTGATAGACGGGCACAAAGGGACCATTGGTTTGGCCGAGACGCAGCGGGAATCCAGTTGGAGTTCCGTGGGAAGAGTTGGGCTCAATGAGAGAGATCTCTCTCCCGCTCTCTCTCCTTCTCCTCTCAATGAGTTTGTGACAGAGAAGAGGAGATGGAGTCATCAACAAAGCCCTCGCGAGCAGCCCTCAATAATTCAGCGCAGGCATTTTTTCGGTTCAACATGAGATGGGCACCATTACAATGCCGCGAGCAGGGAAGTAAAACTAATGCAATACAAGGTAATGAACACATATGATTTAAGAAGAAAAGGAAATTAACTGTACGTCTGGGAAGCATTATCTTTAATTATCAACATGCACCTTTAATAGAGTTTCGTTCATTATCTCTAATGTTGGACAGATATAACAGGAAAAGGATAAAGCACCCCAGAAAATAATGAGACGTGTGTTATTGATCCTCTGTGCATCAATACCTGGAAACACTGCATTCTGCCAAATCCTAATTAGAAAAATTAGACTTGTTCCTGATAGCCAAGTTCCCCTTTAATTTTATCTGTATCGTGACCCAAGCCAACACATGTTGCAATCCAAAGCGAACACCGATTCCCATGTAATAAAAGCATCAGTCTGATCCAAAACTACTACAGAAATCCCATTGTTCTTCATCATGCAAGCGCTAACCCTCCACAATCAAGCTCTATTGGGAAATTATGCACTCCTGCTAATAACACTCCTGAAATACACACAGGCACACACGTCTGGATGTTTCAAGCAGATGTGGGGAAGGCAATGGACATTTTCACTCATCTTCCCACCCTCTAAATGTCTGTCTCTCAGAGATATCCTGGATAGCAATGGCACACTGTTTTGATTGTTGTCACACGCCACGTAGGGCTTGTCTGTTTTGGGTAGCGTGATCGTGCCGCTGCTTCACACTTTACCTCGTGGGCTCACACTGCCACCTGTGGCGCTGGGCCCAAAGAGCTTCTCTGACTGCAGGATCCACAGGGAGCTACTCCAAACAGTGCTAACACTCAATATCCCCAAACTCCCACCACTGGGTATCAAACACTTGAAACAGGCACGAGGAATGTCAAAAAGGCATAATCACCCAAATCTTTACTTCATACTTGCGCCTGCTTTCCGCTGAAGTCTGCTACATTTGTGTTAACTACCCATAAGTCAACTACACTCTTCTTGCCCCCTGCAGCTTTTTTAACCCCCTCGGCTGCGCTAATACCCCCGTGACCTCCCGGACTCTCCCCTGCTTCTTGCCCCCTGCACCTCCCCACCCTCCCGTGCCCTCCCTGGCACCTTTGCCCCACGGCCCGGCCTCATTCATCTAGCCACCCCTCTCCGGCCAGGGGAGCTGAAGGCCCTCTTTGTATGCGCTCCCTGGGAGATATTAACCCCCCGTCTCCGCGCTCCCACCAAACAAAGGAAGCACTTACTAACCGCTAAAGCCTTAACAAACAGCGCCTTTCAAATGAACCCTGCTCCATGCGGTGCAGAGGGAGGGGAGCGCCCAGGAGAGAAAAGCCCAAAACATTTGCTTGTTTTCGCAGATTACAGAAAACCTGGTGGTACTGTACACTTGCCGGTCTTGCTGAGTTGACTCGCTGCAAGTTGCTACTTACTACTATGGGGCTCAGGTGGTCACCACTGAAGTAAGAATGGACAGTCCATATGCATGAACCCAGACGTCAGCTATGTGTCTATATTAAGTCACATAGATTAACATCCTGCTGACGGCACAATTGTAACTGGACAGTCTGATTTTCAGTCACCCCATCTACTTGCAATAAGACACGCAATCCTGGTCCTGACTTTACTTGTTTGACTGGGTATCCGTTTGCTCTG
This sequence comes from Terapon puta, assembly GCA_028564955.1. NCBI lineage: Eukaryota > Metazoa > Chordata > Actinopteri > Centrarchiformes > Terapontidae > Terapon > Terapon puta. Next base: position 19,542,307 of record JAOXYL010000061.1, read on the forward strand.
CAGCCTTTCCACCAAAAAGGCTAATTAAGGATTTGACCCCATGTTAAGTTTGCATTGTTCTTTGGGTGGGTTATATGGGTTATTTGTTAAGTTATTTGATACTGAAACACTGACACATATTAATATTGTGAAATATCATGTAATATAGTATAAAGTGTAAAATGTCAATCCTGTGGAAATTAACTAATCTTAGGTTATGTATATGTGAGTACTTTTGATTTTACATTTAAAGAATATTTACTTCGCCTATGATTGCTATCTTTTTTAGGACAACACAACTTATATGACCTGACAAGTAATTATTTCTGTTTGACACACTGTACTGGAACAACTAATGTCCAGAAGGGTTTATTTGAGGAATGTTTTACACATTTAATATGACCCTATTTTTAGCTAAACTAGATAAATAAATACCTGAAAATACAAGGCACCTCATCACTCTGATGCTAAATAGTGCCACAAAGCATTCCTGCTGATTGACTTAATACAAAAACACTTAAAACATTCAGCTTTATATAGCTGATCTGATATAAATGCCACAGAAAAATTACTATTGACACACTTGAAGCAGGATATAAATACAGTATCTTCATTACACCCCACCCTAACAACAATAAAAACTTACCATTAAGTTAACACCTTAGCATGACAAGCCACACTGTATAACATTACATGTAAAGATACAACAGTGGAAAACCCAAACACTTTCTCTTATTGACAAATGAAAATGGATACGTGTAACCTCTTTTGTTGGTTTTGTTTATCAGGATCTATCAAGGCAGTAAAAACACATAGCCGTGTCTTACATAAACAGGCGCACGCACGAAAAACCCCACACACCCGTGTGTCACGAGTGAGTTTCTGGGCGAGTGTGTAATGCGGTTGAGGTTCGCAGCACGATCCAAAATCACCCAAGCTGCCTCCCAGGTCTGAAATAAATCTGCCAGTGACCTTTTATCCCCTCAGAAATGTGCACTTAATATGACGGAGGAAATGACTTTATGATGACTTTGCCCTCAAATGTTTTGGCGAGTGGGTTGCTCTCTGGTTCAGGGCAAGAGAGAGAGAGAGAGAAGGGGGAAGAAGGAAAGAGGGATATAGGGAACGAGACGGAGAGTTCAGGTGAAGTCTTTAACGACTGAGATTAGATTGTTTTGGAGTGATGACGGTGCACACCTATGTGGAACAAAGATAGAACAAGTGCATACGTTATTATCCGTGACATATTTCATCAGCATGCAGTTGAACGAAAGGTCAATGACCTCTGAGCCTGATGAATGTACGCCAGCGTGAGCAAACTATACTACAGGCATACAGTAGAATCATATTGTGAAATTGGAAATGGAAGAAATCAGAGCAATATGATGGAATTTATTTAAAACCTGCATTTAAATCTATTTAACGTTTGCTATTAAGCAAGTATCGAGAGTTAAATAGGACACTATAAACCACAGGCAGTTGCAGTAAAGAGCTTTACAGCCATTGTTCTGCTGAGGTGATAACCGTTGTTTAAACTGCACAATATGACCTTTATTGGGCTTCATTACACCGGGGACGTGGTGTTGGTTTGCATGTGACATCATTGTGTGTTTGAGGTGTGAGGGACAAAGGCCATGCGTTTGTATCCACACGTACGCTTCTTGGAGGGTGATGTTTGATTTTTTTTTTTTTTTTTTTTGTCAGCATGTTTGGACCATTAGTCATATTTGGTGGAGCTAAAAGTAAAACTTTCTCTTAAACACTGGTCGTTGGCACTGGTCTTTTTTTTTTTTTCCAAAACAGTGAGTCACGGAGAGCAGTTGAGAGTGCTTGTGAGCAAGCTGTCATCAAAAGGTTGCCTGTCCTCACAAGGTGTGCCATCACCTTTGCAGCTGTCAGGTATATATCTGCAGGCCACCGACTTCTGGCTCAAGGCTGGAACTTAGCAAAGGGCTGGCCAAGCACAACACTGGCTGACATGAAGATGAATAAAAAGGTTATTGCTATGCTGTAAGTAATCCAAAACACACACGTCTACTTGACGTGCTAATAGAAACAATTCAGTGTAAGTGCAAAAACAGATAATGAGGACAGCTAATTGTTCCATGTAGTACATATTATTCATCCTCTCTTGTGT
>JAOXYL010000061.1:19544522-19566690 GCA_028564955.1 Terapon puta
ATATATATATATATATATATATATATATATATATATATATATATATATATATATATATATATATATACATATATATGGTGATAATGCCCCTCTAAATGTTCATTATAATGGATTAAAGTCCCCTAGTTGCTAAATATTTATCAGTAAGTCTAAAAAGTTTGGAAAATGTTCTGCAGTAACATAAGAAGCTACCATTATAATCCCTTAAAACAGCACTAATGATTGTATAAAACATATTCTGAAGTTTTTACCCATCCAGAGCAAACCTGCCCTTGTATCCAGGCAGATCTTGTATTATTTTTTGGGTCAGTCACATGTAAACCCACATTATTGTCCGCTAATTAAATCCAGTTAATGACAGATGGATTTGTCTCTTTCCCAGTTCCCAAAGAGGGGCTGAAGAACCAGGCGGCATTCGAGGAGATGCGGGTTAATTACATTAAGGAGCTCCGGCGTTCAGTGGGAAAGGCAACCAACAACTCTGGCCAAACCTGGCAGCGCTTCTTCCAGCTCACCAAGCTACTGGACGCCATGCATGATGTAAGTACCCTCGCCCTGTCTGCCTGCCATGCCAATCGCCTACAGTACGGCACAGGCTTCCCTTGGCAGCCTCTCGGTATGCCGAGCCTTCACACACAGAGCAGAGCGAGGTGTCCGGTGGCACGTTGGGCCTCTAATATCACCGGACATGTTTCGAGTAAAATGGCAGCACAGTGGATTTGGATAATGCATTTACTTAGCGGTTCAATGGCGCTGTAGCTTGGAATAAGGATTATTGCATCCCAATCTCTCCCTGAGGGGGAGGTTATTTTGGAAGAGGCGGTGACCAGTCTGTATCGGTGAATGGAACAGAAGGGGATCAATGCCAGCTCGCGGTTTGCTGTATCACAGTACACAGTGGTCACCATAGCAAATGTACTAGGGTTTTTTTTTTTTTTTTTATGTGCTGGTCAACCGGTACTGTATGTGTGATAGTGTTGGCAAAGAAATGAAGTTAGAAAGAGAGAGGTCACAGAGACAAACGGGTAGAATTCAATTACCTTAATGACTGACTGAATGGGGTTAGTGCAGAAAGGACGACCCCTCTTTAAAGGGGGGTCTTCCTATGAAAAAAAAAAATCAGCGGTGCCCCCAAGTGGTGAGCTGAGAGGACATGAAAAGGGGTCCATGCAGGTCCAACAGGGTAGAAACACACTTATATGCATATACAGTATTCTCACATTTTAAAAATGAGTTGACATTTAATTAATATTATCCAATCAAAACGAGTAAAATCCTTTTTGTCAGCCGTGAAACACACTTACAAAGCAAAACATTTCTTATTAAATTGTGTGTGTGTGTGTGTTGTCCAGCTGGTGGGGAACCTGTTGGACTTCTGCTTCTACACCTTTCGCGAGTCCCAGGCCCTGAAGGTGGAGTTCCCCGAAATGTTGGTGGAGATCATCAGCGACCAGATACCAAAGGTGGAGTCGGGCCTCACTCACACGATCTACTTCCACAAGAAGTGACTCACTCGACAGTTCGGACTGAAGCAGCGTTGAGAACTGGAAGAGACGAGGACGGAGTTCGAGGAGGAGAAAAGAGAGAAGACATGCGAGGAGGGCCCGACCGGTTGGCCTGCACCCTGTCGCCCAGTACGCCAGCCTCCTCGCCCTTTGATGGGGAAAGTTAAGTGACGTGGCGGGAGGAGGAGAAAAAAAAAGGGTGAGAACGATTTGACCCTGCAGTCACCACGAGCGGGTCAGAGCTGTGAATAGTTCGCCGAGCCGAGCACGACGCGCCGAGAAGGACTTGTGACAAATGTGACAAAGCATCCCGAAGTACCCCCCCACAGACCCCATTTACTACCCACCCCTCCCCCCAAAACCCTGTGCCCCCTCCTCCCTCCCTGCCCCAAAGACGATAACAGTATTTTCTATGGAGATAAAGCCATACATTTCTTAGGATGCGCTAGATACATTCACTGCACACACAGACTCACGCACACACTTACACACACACACGTAGAGGGAAACCGACACACATGCTGTCCACATGCCTTCACACGAACGCACAGATGCACTCCACATGCACTAAAATCAGATTCCCTGACAAATCTAGAGAAAAAGTTTTTTGCAAATATTAACTGTGGCTTATGCAGTCTTTCAAAATAACAGCACTACGAAAAGAAAAAAATATGCCAATACTTAGATTTTTGCTTTGCAGTGTAGCAACATACTGCAAGACTACAGAGCAAAGGACATTTTGAGGAGGCACAGAAATTCCAGACTGTAAGGCCAAAGGTCTATTTGAATATATTCCAAGGGCTATACAAGCGTCATCATAAGCTGAATAATTACATGAAATCTAACAAGTCCAAGTTTGAATCTCAATCGGTGTCATAACAGCCATCATTAACATTCACATACTGAGTTTTTTAATTCAAATATGTAGTAAAACAATCAAAACTAATATGCAAAAGTCCAAAGCTAAAGCTGTTTTGAAATAAAAATGTCTCTCTTGTGTAAAGAAAGCTTGCACGTGAAGCTCCCGTGTCATACAGTCACTACTTTAGGCATTGTGGTGTAGAATTAAGACAATACCGACGAGCGATTTTACCTTTGTGCAAAAACGGTCAGGAGCGCTGCCGGATGGAAAACATGCATTTACGGAAACAATTTCAGTAAAGTCCGCTGGTAATGGATTTGACTGAGGTGCATCCATAGTAATTGTGTTTTGTGTTATCTCCAGAGCAGCTGTCCAAATGTCTGTTTTTACTCACAATGAAGCAAAACCAGCCCTTTGTGAACCAACACTTATCTACTCTTCCCAGAAATAATAAAAGCATTTTATAAAAAGTGTGTTGCAAAGGTTTAGTTTTTGACAAGCCAGTCATTTTACATTAAGGTGCTTCATTTCTACAAAGCCAGGCAAAACATAACATGTACAGTAACTCGTAGACAGTCCATACAGTACACGATATGGACACAGTTTAAACACACATACTCTGTAAAGTTGATATAATCCAAAATGGAGCATTACTCTACATTGCTTACAGCAAACGGCTAATGTATCAAAACCAGGCAAATGTGTACAGGTATTAACAACTTCTTAAAACACACTCTATTCAGCTGATGTACAGACGATGTTTTGAGGTACATGTCGACGAATGCTTGATGAAGAACTGTTGGTATGATCACCTTTTTTCCTGATTCAGTTTATTTCCTTCTTCTTATCTTTGGGCCAAGTACTACTATTTTAGGAATGGCAGGCCCAGTCATCTGGACCATTAACTTGTCTCACACCCCACTGGTTTCTGGGTGGTTGTGGAACACTACTATGATGCTACTGAAAAGCGATAGAGCCGCTGGGGAAGAAAAACAGTGGGGGCGTGTGATTATTTGTTTTTTTTTTGTTGTTGTTGTTTTTTTTTGTGCCCTGTGAGTGTGTATTTACATGTGTGAATGGAGTGGGTATGGCTTAAGTTTGTGTGTATGTGTGTGTGTGTGTGTGTGTGTGTTGTTGTTTTTTTTTTTTTATTTTCCTGGCAAGCATGTGCATAGTTGATCTGCTCTTTCAGCGTGGGTATTATGCATTTATGTTATAGGATTAGCCGTATCCTATTTCCACATTTAGATTTGCACAGAGGAGATACAATGTGAAATGAGGCATTAGTGCAGCTAGCAGGAATTGTCTGTTTTGATAAGCAACTGTGATGATGCAGTAAAAGACTTTCTGCATGGTCGCCCAGCCTAAAGTTAGACAACGTGACATCACTAGCACAGCCGGATGGTGGTGTACTGTATTTGTGGCCGCAGCCCTCGTGATGATGGCGCTGCGCCACATTATGAGGTCTCTTCTGTGGTGGTCATTTTATAAAGATCGGTGTGCAAAGAGATGGAGGTGGCATGATCAAAACCGTCATTAGGGACTGTATGAAAATTATTTGGGGAGAGGGCGTTCAGAAACGGGGGTTATGTATTTTGAATCTTTTTTTTGCTCATGGGAGGGTAGCCAAAATTTGTTGGGAGAGTAGGGGGAGGGTGTTTTTCCCTCATCCCAGAATTTTTAATCAGCTAAGGGGTAAAAACGTTGGCGCGTTAATGTTCATTAACATCAACAGAGATGGTCGACTTGCTGACTGAGACTACTATATTTTCTCTATTTTGTGATGTTTGCTATAAATATATGGTTGGGCGATATTGAGGGGGTCCAAAGAAAATATTAATAATGCTCTATAGGGTTTTGCTCTTTTATAGAAAAAAAAAACAATATAAGATTGGGCCCCCTTTCTCTGCCCACTAATTTTTGTACAGTCCCCGGTCAGAAAGGCCTCATTTTACAACCCATATTTGTTGTGTGTCGTGTTCAAATTGTGAAGGACCCTTAAGCTAATCTCTCACTGTTTCTTTATTTTGACCCTTTTTTGTCCTTTTGTCCTTTTTAAAAGGAATAAAAACTGTCTAAAGGTTCATAGGATGAATGGGAAAGTATTTTTGAGAGAATTATATTTTGCTGGAAAACAATATTTAAGTACTTTGTCTAAAAATGATATCCTTTTTGTAAAATGAAATGTTAATGCATGCTTTTTGATGAGATGTTTACATTGTATTTAAAAAAGGGAAACTTGTGCCTTTTTATCTCACCTGATTTACAATTTTACAGTATATATTGTAAATAATACAGCAAGTCCTTATGTTGAGTATAGTATAAAACATTTCTACTTTAACCATCTTGTTGGAATATTGGAAAAATGTGTGTTTCCCACTCGCCATGTTCTGTGTGATGGATCACAGAGAAGAATTTACAGTTGGCGCCAGAAAGGGCCAAATAGAGAAATGAATGTATCATACATTGTGAGAGACTTATGGAACTTACTACCTGAATGTTAGAGAGAGTACATTTATTATCTTATTAAGTAAAGTTATTTGATTTTGCATCTTTTTTTTTTACTTTTTGCATCATTGTTCAAGTGGCTCAAACAAAAAAAATAATAATAATCAAAAAGTATTTCTTATTTTGTAACGAGATGTATCAAGTGATGGATCCTTGAGTTGTTGCTGTTAAAATGATTTCCTAACCCATGGCGGTATTGTTGATGAGCACCACAATAAAATCAAGAAATCACAACCTATTGAAAATGGGATATGTGAAAGAAAGTTCTTGACTTTTTTAGTTTTGAAAACAGAAATGTTGTGCACTCATGAAACAAAATGAAAACATAGATGCAGAGACTGAACGTCAAGCCAATTAAAATTGGACTGTTTTTTGTATTAACTGCAATTATTGCACTAACTGCCAAAATAAGTTTCAATTATGAAAAGAAACAAATTTCTCCCAAAGAATGTTAATGAAAAAAAAATTAAAATCTTTTCACAGTAGATTTCAGATTATGATGACAATTAATGTTATCAAGCCTTCTGCACTCCAGAAATATATCTTTGACTTTTGGCTATTTAATTTGTTCTTCTTTTCTTTTCTTTTTTTTTTTTAAAGGTATCGTTCAACGGTTTGGGATATATGCTTGTTTGCTTCCTTGCCAGGAGGTAGATAAGGAGACTGATACCACTCTCATATCTGTGCAATAAAAAGCATGTGCACAAAGAAATTGTGATTTCTCTCCACTGGATTTGGAGGGTTATGGTCAGGGTTAGTTTGACAGGTGCGGTAGGGTATATGTTTCTAGAGTTTTTCATATCCCCCATGGGTTGAGGTCAAAATGCCATAAAGGGTGTTTTGCGTCAGACTTTTCAGAAGTCAGTGCATTTGGCCAAAAATAATCCAACACTCGACACCTTTTATTTTACTGTTTCTGCACTAATTAAATGAGATAAAATGTGTCAGTTAGCTTTCCAGCACCTTGCTGGTAAGCAGATTTTGTGACCTTATGACAGAGGCAGTCTAGCCGTGTCCGCTCTGTTTCCAGTCTTTATGAGAAGCTAAGTTAACCATCTGTAGCTTCGTATTTCCCAAACAGACATTAGGGTGGTATCTATCTTCTAATCTAACTATCAGTATTTGGTGAACTACTCCTTTAAAGGAACTAATTTAATGAGCTGTTTATTCATTTTTTTCACCAATCACCGCCTGCTGAACATAATAAAACAACAAAAACCTTTCCCCGTTGTTATCTGAAAAGCCGTCTCCTCCTAAATGATCTCCTCCGAATGACTCAGAATGTGTTCCACGGCTGTTTCCACAGTACACTATCGCGTCACTATGTGGAGTCGCATCATTGCCATTTTCTGTTCACAGCGATGAATCGGGTGTAGAGAGACTAAGCCATATCTCCACAGCCATGGCAGTGCATTTCTTATTAATATAAAAAAATATATACAAATGCTTTTTTTTTCCAATTCCAAAAATAACTTTTTACTCAGATGCTTTGTACAATATTTCTCAGCAACTATCCAGCAAACAAACAGTAGACGTCCTTCAACATAAACCAGTAAAACATCTTTGAAACCAGTTACTACTGTATATCTTGATGCAGATATCGCCATACTTGTGTTTGCAAAACTATTGCAAGATTCTAATAAAACTGTTAAACGGATAATCTGATGTGTATAAGTCATCTGTTGTGTGTACGTATGGTGTGTATGAGTGAGTGAGTGTGTGTGTGTGTGTGTGTGTGTGTGTGTGTGTGCGGGATGAAAATCCTACCATGAGACAGAAGCTCGGAAATGTGCCCTAAAAAAAAAAGCGCTGTTTGATCTGGATGAATTCGAAACAGCTGCATTTGGTGGCTGGGGAGGATAATGAGCCAAAAAACACAGCGTTAGCATGGAAAAACAGAAATGATGTGGAGCAGCAGCAGGTACGGCAGTCAAGGGGAGAGGAGATGAAGAGAACAAAGACAAACGGAAAACAGAGGAGAGTAAAAATGACAGAGATAAAGCATGCAAGGATGAGACTTTTACAGTAAAACGGCGCCTGTGGAGAAAAACCACCATTAACCTTGTTAAAAGCTGATCTGAAAACACGCCTGCTTTGCCAGACTGTAGAGCAGACAGTATTACTTTTTTTGCTCATTTTTTTTCTCTCTCCCTCTCTCTCTCTCCCGAATCCACAGCCCTCTCCAAATCTCCCCCAGATTTCCAATTGCTTTCACTTGTAGTCGTGCCAGATAAACAGAATCTATTGGATCAGGCTGATTTCACGGCTGCGCCCGCGCACATGGCGGCTTCTGTAGCCCACTCTCTGAGCTGAGGGTATTTTTTTTCCCCCCTCCACACTCTCTCCTTTATGTTTGAAATTCACTTTCCTCCAAATTCCCACTCAGTTTTCACCCCCAATAATACATCAAGTCTTATTATGATTATATTTCAGAAGCTTTGCACCAGATGAAGACACAGAAATGCATTAAGTCAGTGTTACTTTTAGATTTACGCTCGCTCGTGTCATTCTCTCGTGGTTAGAGGTAACCTGCTGCGGGCTCTGATCTGAACTGAGTCACGTTGTGGTGGACTATGTTTTGGGGCTGAAGGACACTGCGTCATGGGAGGCAGGGGACATCTGGCACGCGGCCAGGCCTCTGGGAAATGAGAGCCGAAAAACGTCCATCTGGATTTTCGCTCAAACACACCTACATCTCGTCTAAATCGGCACGGTCACACCGACGTATACGTCATCCCCGACTGATAGACGGGTGATGCATAATGCATGCAGCGACAGAAATCACCACAGGTAACACAACCCATCTCAAGTGATGTTAATGCAGGTCTCACGTATGAATCCGGCCCACCCAGAATGAATTTTTTTTTAAACACAGTGTGGTTATTGCATCATATTTGCACATTCTGGAGAAAAGATAAATACACACACACAACAAATTACTATTGAAGCACCAGAAAAGAAAAAGTGGAGCACTGACTGAGGAGTAGAGGAGGAAGATGGAAAAATTAGGGAAGGCAAAGAGGAGAAGGAGGGATAGAGATAGAGAAAGAGAGAGAGAGAGAGAGAGAGAGAGAGAGAGGAGTTTTAAATACTCTGGAGACACAGACAGGTAGGCAGGAGAAAAAAGAAAAGGTAAGGCAGATAGAGCAACATGGCACGCTTTCTGACAGACAGTCCAAAGCAGAGTGAGAGGCAGGCAGGGTGGATGTCTCTATGATTCAGCAGTATTTTGGCAGGGTGGGGGGGAAGATGCTGAGGCAGGGCCCTGGGGGTGGGCGGCGGAGGCGGCGATGGTGGTGAAAGAGGGAGAATATTTTGCCCATCTCGTTAGCTCTGCCTCATTTCATTATGTAATCACCCCGTCTGCGGTCGCTTCAAGGGGCTGGTGGACATATGTGTCGCACTGCAAACCACAACTCCAACCTCTGGTATTCAAAGAGGACAAAGTGCGTGTTTGTATGTGTGCGCCCTTCTAAACGGTGCGTCTGCCCACTCACTTGAGGCCTAAGCGTGGTGGTGGACTGATGGTAATTATGAAAGGGAAGCCAAAGCACCGGGTCTGGAGGCCATTTGGTGTGTTAATTACACAGATGTAGTCTTAAGAATTAACATGCGTGAGGCTCTGATGTTAATGGATCAGGGAGGTGGAGGTGGATTAGTGTGTGTGTATGTGTGTGTGATTTCCTCTGTGAAAGATTACCATCTATTTTTAATCCCCTTTTGGAAAGTTATTTTGGAAGTAGCTTTTAGTCAGATGGACGGACGGGCGCGGGTCAATATAAAGAGGAAGGGTTACATTACACTACATGGCTCACTGCTGGCTGCAGAATGAATCCTCGTTTCACCGTCACTTTATTCTTAGAGTCTGTGGGAAACTGTGGGCCTTCTCAGTGACACAATAGATGAGTCATGAAAAAATTAGACACAGCTCTAGATTTCACAAAAAAAAAAAAAAAAAAAAAAACTAGACACATTTCCCCCCCAAACTTCAGGCACTTATTATAACTCTTAGTCAACAAAAAGTGGCCATAAAAGCGGCTGCAGTGCGATCCTTAATTTTCTTTGGTTTTATTTTGGAAAAACAAATGTCTTACTGCCTAATAACTTTTTCTAAAACGGTACGAAATGCACATTCATTACATTTATTTAATGGCAAGAATACATAATACAGTAAAGAACAAAAACAGTCTTTATTTCTTTAACATTGATCAGGAGGATACCCAAAGGTATAAAAATGAAACAAGTCAAGGCCCTTTTACAAACATCATAAATCAATGTCTTAAATTATTGCAATTGAAAGCACAGTCTGCTGAACCAAAGCTCTCAGACAAATTAAAGTGTCTTGTTGAACAGCTGAGGGGTGAATTGTTGCAGGACATGTGTACATGCAAGAACCAAACCGACTGAAGACCTGAAACCTGTCACTTAACAGAGACGTGTAGAACATACTTGGCATTTATAACTCTTTCAATGATTACGCTATATACACTGAACGGATGTAAAACTTTGAAATACTGCATTCTGTGGTGTTATCGGTGATAAAACTTTGATTTATAATCACTTCTTTCCACTGAAGTCGAAGATAAAATAACAATAAACTAAAATTTCAACTTTGTGGGAGTGTCTCATTTCTCTGCTCAGAGAAAACCGAGCAACGTTAAAAAACAAACAAAACAGATGATTTGATGAAAGAACATACAAACACTTGGTTTCAATCATTTTCTATTTAAATGTACCTCTGGTGACTTTGTCGGATGCTAGTGTTTAACACGAGAGCTTCATCAGGCATCAAAGAGGCGTTTCGCTGTGTTTCTGTGAAGGAGTGCACCGAGGACAGAACAGTACAGAGTGTGTTTAAAATTAAAAAGTCATGCAATCAATGTGCCAATTAAATAAAATAAAATAACAATAGTGATGTGCCTCATTTTGAATATCTAGATATTCTTAAAATGACAGAAAAATGCAACATTATAAAAGCTAAAGCAGTAACACTCCTATTCCTTTTCACACATACCCGTACACAGACTTACACTGGGTGTTCTCATAGTTAAGGCACGGTGGGGTCGCATCATCTCTAATATTTTTAAAAGCTGAAAACAAACTGCACCATTGTCACTGGGGTCTAAAGCTGCTGGATTTGGTGCAACAAAAAATAAAATCTTAACAAAACTGATTACAGTGATTTGAGTTCTGACATTCCTCGATCCGTACAGTTTCTGAGGCTCTTTCCTTGACTTGGGAGCTCATGGATACCATGTATAACTGGGGGAGAGAGCGAGGCCTATGACGGAGAGATTCTCGCTCTCCTTTGCTGCAAACAAAGTTACCTGGATGTTCGGAGGCTACAGCATCTTTGTATACAGCAGAATATTTTAAGTGCAATCCCATTTTTTTGCAATTACAATGCTGAAAAAACATGCAGATACTCAGACCAAAGTAAATTCAAACTAAGAAACATGCTCGCACATGCATCACTACTCGCCAGCCGAAAATGCATATACTCGTGTGTCAAGTAAAATAGTCCTCCAATAATAAAATATTGTCACTTGCTTGAGAGAATTCAGGGATTTGGATAAACAAGGCTCTACTGTGAACGTCAAAGTTGAGGCATATGCATCTCCGCATGTTTTTCTCGGTGGAGGCGACAACTTGTCCATAAATATTCCTGTTCGGGGGCTACAGCATCTCCACGTAGTTCTCAGGGATGAGGCCCCTCTTTCCCTCCAGCTCGCCCTCCAGCCAGCCCGGCTCTCTCGACTGGGTCACTGCAGGAGAGGACACAGCGTCATGAGGAGGTGGAGGGGGAGGGGGCAACACCACGGGGAGGGTGAGGGCGGGGGACAGACAGAGGACACACAGCCTCCAGTGAGCATACAGCATGTGTCAGAGCGAGGAGAGTGCAGGTCTGAAGAGGATACAGTAATGATGGCGGGTGCACTAAACTCCACTGTGACTTGTTTTATCTCAACTTTACATCTGAGGTCTGCTTTTTTTTTTCTTTTTCGGATCCAGTCTAGAATTTCACCTTTAGGTTAAACTCGGCAGCAAAACGGAGCTCTCACAAATCATTCAGTATGACAGACGTGTCAGAGCACAGAACATTTTCGCGACACGCCGTCTCAAAAATCCTCCGTGGATTCTTGATGTGTCGACAAAGAGAGCCAATTTAAAAATTTTGAGAGCATTTCCCAGTCAACAATTGCATGGCTAAATTGTCAGCGAAAACTTCTAAGGCCAAAGTCAAGATATAAGCTAATTCAATACTTCAATTATTTTTCTTGTAACGTGTTTCAGCCTTCTTCTGGGCACAAAGAAGCGTGTTTACAAGTCCAGTCGGCTGTGATCTTTTGCTTTCTGCTAAACACAGAATGAATAACGAAGTTAAAAGCCCAATTATCCATACAGGTGTGAACAAAAGAGGTTACCTGCCACCAAAATTCAGAGCACAGGATTTGAATCTATTGCCAAATTGACTGACATGGCTTCAAATATACAAAAACAACTCTTTCTGCATTATAATGTTTGATGTTGTTATGTGTTTTTAGATTTAAAATTACAATCAATGGGCAAACCTTTCCTAATATGGGATTATTTTTACATCCATTTTTGCATACGATTGAATTTCCTTTAGTATTAAGGGAGACATCAACATATGTATTATTTTTCTTCCAACGAAGTGTATGCACAGCTGCATGCTCAAGTAGTCAGACCTTGTGATTTTTTTGTATGGACAGGTGCCAAATTAAAGGAAAAACCAACTCAAAGTGTCTCGGTAACGTGGTGGGCCACTGTGTGTCGCCAAGACAGCTTCAAAGCTGCTCGTCTGTGGACTCTACTGGATTCACACCATTCTTTCAAAAGGTCTTCCTTCATTTGGTGTTTAACTGCACTGAGATGTGTTGACTGTAACATGTTATTGATATCATTTTTATACTCATCAAATAAAAAGAATGGTCATGGAAGAGACCACTGCCATTAGGATAGAAGTGTTTGTCAGGTTTTCCCTTTAATTTGTCCCACATTTGTACCTCAGAAAAAAAGAATCATGAATACACTGAGAGATGACTGAATAGTGAAGTAAAATATTCAAGATGGTTCTCTGGGATCATCTTGATACTGTAGATGTTTAGTTAATGAGACGTTCATCATGCAACACGTCAGTCATTTCATCTGAGGCCTGATTAAGTGCTGATGGACGGATAAAATGAAAGCAAAACTATACGAAAAAGTCCCCAAAACTTTGTGTTGAGGTAACTGGAGATTAAAGCCTCGATCCAAAAGAAACACATCATCATTGAGTAACACTTTTACAACACAAAGCGCCGCACTCCAACTGAAATTTTGAAATAAGAGTGGGCTCTAGGACATAATTTAATTTAGTTAATGAAAATGTGATACTTGATTCATTTTGTATTTATTATTATTCAGATAATACAAGTTCATATTTATGAGTTGGAAATCTACCTTCTATTAAATTGAATTTTGTCATTTTTGTCGGCATTTATCCTGAAATGAACTCTTTTCAAACCAACAATAAAACACTGATGGCGTTAATGTGCAGGCGTTGTTATTTCACATGCAGTATGCAGAAATTTGATTGCAATGAGGTTTCACATGCATATTAATTAAAGGCAGGTGTGAGGATTTAAAATTTAAATTATGACTTTAGAGAAGTATGTTTAACTTAAATCTGCAGTGTGTGTAGAAGGAGTGTAGAAGGACAAAAAAAATTAACATGACCCCCGAACAAATCAACCAATCAACTGCAGTGCATTGTGGGATCTTATCAAAGACATCGTCACGTTTCCCTGTAGAGACTATAGTGTATCTATAGTCTCACAAAAGAGGGTTTTGACAAAAAAAAACAGGAACTACAAAATCCTCATTTCCTCTGAGAGTGATTAAAGCTCAGTCAAGCCTCTTCCAGACACACTGAAGAGCAAATCTGTGTCTCCTGCACCCGCCCTTCTCCCTCCCCGTTCTCCCTCCCCTCGTCTCATCTCTCTGTTCGATTGAAGATCAGATTGGGTGTTCGGTTTTCCTCCAAATCCAATATGCCAGGGCTGGTTCTGAGTGAGCGACTGGTGTAGGCGATAACACTTACCGGCGTTGAATATTGCACCGACCTGGAAGGAGAGCTCAGAGTCGTGCTCAGCCTCACATGGGTACACTGCCTTGGCTTTCCTGCCGGTGACACTGAAAAATGAAGGCAATCAGTGAGCTGGCGGAGCTTTGGGGAGGATTACCGCACAGTTCAATCTGGGCCCGGGGCCTGCTTGTTCATTCACTCACTAGCCTGAAACAGCAGAAATGGGCCAGGCTGGAAAATAAGCAAAAGTACCCAGAGAGGAGCCGGACCACTACACACTCTCGTCTTGCCCTATCTCCAGTCTAGACAGACAAGCGAGCGAGTCAAAACACACCCACATGCACCCGTGTGCGTGCACAAACACAATGAGATGCAGCGCTGTTTGTAGCAGGTTTTGTACAGCCGAAAAGGCAGGCACACATCAGGTCCGCACAGCAGACAACCATCTATGGTGAGATAATTAAAAAGTGGCGGGGGGATTCTAAAGTAGGTTTTGCACACAAACAGAGATAGAATAGAAATCTCTCTCCACTGTGCTTCGGCTTTTAAATTCACATTTGTGAGCTTAGAAGCCGCTTTCTAAATCAGTTTGATGTAAAAGAGCGCCATCAAAGAAACCATATTCATTTCTCTGCAAAGGTTAGTAAAAAGCCGTATTTATGCCATTGCATTCTGGAAAACATAAAAACTGTTTCCACAGAAAGGTTGTTTTGCCCACCATTGCAAACCGTTATCTCGAATGCCAGCAACATTACCATGTAGAAGTTGTGCCTTCAATGCACGATGCCCTGATAAATATTTCATATTCTTTCTGCAGAGCAGCAACAATGTAGGATGAGAGAGGAGAAAGAAGATATACAAACTGAAAAAAAAAAGTTTGTGGTCACAGAGTTGTCAATACAACAATGTTCAGCCGAACTCCTGAATTCAGAATTTTAGAAGAATGCACCTTCGTGGAACTGCATTTGTGAAAAATGAGGATTTGTATTTATACGGAAAAAACATTAATGAATTGCCTACAGAATGACCGACCTGCTTGCTATTTCCACGCTAACATCTCAAAGCACTGAAAATGAATTCGTCATTTGGTCTCAAGGAAGCAGTGCACAGAGGAGTGTAATGGGCAGACTGTCACACTGTCAGATACCAGAGTGTGTATCTGCGGTTTGACGGGAAAGGGAGAAGGCTGCTGCCCCCGCTACAGCCAACATGTGTGTTGAGTTAAGATCTTTCAAAGGTAAACCAAATGAAGGGCAGGAAAATATATGAGGAAAGTCAGGGGAAAAAACTGATCTGCACCACTGCAAGTGGATGGAGTAGAGCAGAGTTGATGTTTCTGTTGAGTGAACATGCAGGATAAGACGAGCAAGTGAGTAATGGAGCAAGTGGGTGAAAACTGAGAGAGTAAAAGAATCTCAGAGGGTGACATTCAACCAGTATGCAAGTGTGAAAATTACTTAACGAATCAGGAAAAGGAGACAGAATAAAAGTAGTCAGCCACAATTAAAGGATCCAGTTGGGAGGAAAAACAGAGGAACCCAAAGAGGGGAAACTCTGTCTTACCTCTCATCCGGCTTCTCTTTGTCAGAAGAGGCTGCAGTGGCAGCAGGCTGGCTCTCGCCTGGCGCTCCAGAACTGGACCAGGAGGCTCCTGCTGCAGGGGCCCTGCATAAAAACAAACACACCTCAGTCAAAACAGATCCTACGGTGTCATCTATTGAAAGGAAACATGGCACACTGAACCTGCCGCTGCCTCGTGTTGAAAAATTTTGGTGGTTTTTCAGCAAAGTTGGAGAAGTATCAAAAAGTAGTCAAGTGAAGAGAGACGTTCACAACGACAAACAGATGTTACACTTTTATCCATTAAATTGTTCAGTATCGGCGGCAGCTACTGAAAATCGTGGAGAAACGTGGGGTGAGCTGAGCAGCCCGTTGTTATGGAGGCAAAGTGAGAATACATTTCGACACCAGTCCAGAGAAGTGAGGGTGGAAAGTCAAACCAAAATCTTACAATTCAGCCTTTGTCTGTAGTAGAGATCAACAGTTGACTCCTAATGTTCAGTCACCGCTGGGACATGCATGCCAGCGTTTGTAAAACATAAAGGCACTAATAATAATCTATCACACTCTACAAAGAAAGAGTACTACATAGAGGTTGATTCTGTATTCTCACTGTGTGGCGGCTGTACATTTATCCTAAAAACCAGGACAGCAGGCTTCCATAAATTAAATAATCCATTACACCCCATCTGCCAAAAAGCCTCTTCAAAAGGCATGACTCTTGTAGGTAGTCTATATCAACCAGAAAGGTTAACACCAAGAGCAAATTTGATATGCTTAACTGAGAGTCTGATATCTAAAGTCCAAGAAAAATAAATTATTTGACCCTGCGAATCATAGGTTTGAAACTCAAGCAAATTAACAATGTAAGATTAACAGGCAGAATTTCCATTTGGACTGATTCTCAACCACAACCTGTCAAGTTGTGTGAGGTAAACAGGCCAAATTAAAAACACATTCTCATCTGGATTGACTGTTTCTGTAAAACACCAAGGTGGAGGATTCAGAATGAGAAATGCAAACAGTCATGAATTAAACATGATGTTTGACTGTTGGAGGAATATTTATACATAGGCCAGTTGTTTGTTTTTATGCTAAGAGAAAAGACAAAAGTAAAATTGTGATTCAAACGTGTCTGCAATCACAGTTTTAAAATAAGCCCACTGATATGCACAAATGATGATGAAGTGTTCCTGTCATTATCGTCAATGCCCAAGAAAATGTACAGACAAGTGACAAAGGGAAAAATGTGGATAAATGAAACATAATAAGGCAACAGTTTGATGAGTATGAAAAGGATGTGAATCATTTATTTTAGTCTGACATGTTGGACAGTCATCTCCAAATTCAAATGAAGGAATATCTTCAGACAAAATAGTGTTAATGATCCAGAGATTTGTAAAATCTTAGTAGTGGTGATTTTTCCTTTCATTTGTCACTGATACATGCACATTTAATGCTTAGAGTAATGTATATAACTTCTGTATGTGTAAAGTCGAACAATTCACTGCCCATTAGCTTTATCTGTTAAAGGAGTAGCTGTGCTTTACACTGGCTGGTGTCGGGGCCAACGAGTCTATGGCCGACCTACAGGATGGAGGTAGGGGTCCTGGTAAAGGCAGAGTGGAGGAGAGGAGAGCAGGAGTCTAAGCCAGGCATCCCTCTGTGTTCCATGCCTGCCCCAGGGCCAGTGCTAATACAGTACATAATGAGCAAATTGCTCCTAGCTGCCGCTCCCATAGAGACGTTAATAAAGGCAATTAGAGGGAGCAGCTGGGGAGGGGCTGGAGGTTGAGAGGATGTTGTGAATAGTGGTTACATTGGCACTGGTGGGAGAGAGAGCGAGACGGCCTTAAGGGGGAACATGGTAGGGGATCTTATGTGGACATAGGTGGAGGTGAACACGCGGTACTGTGCTCACGCTTTCATTCCCCCCTCTGCATCGCTTCTTCCATGCATTTCTTCCCCTGCCTCCCTCTCAGCGCACTTGTCCATCCCCAGCGGTGGCTGTTCCGTTCGGGCCTGGCCTGACTGTGGGTGATTTATAGCTCTGCAGCAGTGTGGGGCCACTGTGGTGCTCAGCTGCTCCACATCAGCATGGGGGGATAGTGCGCTGCAGTGCAGCAAATCCACTCATTAACCTGGGCCCAGGCACAACCACTGTCTGCCTGGGTCACAGCCAAGAGAGGGGAGAGCCGAGGAGCACCAACACTTCACCCACCTGCAGGTGAACCCACTCAGATGCACACATAACCCTTAAAAAGAGTTAAAACATTTTAAAAGAGAAAATGTAGCACACTCACACACAAGAGAAGTTGACATATCTATCTGCTTATTTCAGTTGGAAGAGGATTATGCAGATCTGTGAAGATCTTTAAAATAAACAGATATCTAAATAATTATAGAATAAACAGTTGGGGAAAATCACTGAATGCCACATGGCTGCCCTAGAAACTTGTTAAATGTACCAGAGGTAAATGGATTCATCCCAAAATTGCTTTCACAATTATAGCTAAGCCAAACCGAGGGAAATCGTTTGCCATTTCTCTTCAACAAAAATAGCATCAAGCTTTGAATTGCTCATCCGTTGTTTTTACCCATCACAGGCCTAGTTAAGCTTCCTCTGTAAACATGATTAAATACAGTAAATGGGAAAATGCACTGTATGAGAGCCTTGCATGAAAATCCCTCCCCAGATGTAATATTCATGTTTGGGAATATTAAGTTTTAGGTTGTGAACAATCTTATAGACAAATCTACTGGAGACCTTATATACATAAAAATCATGATAATCATGATATCAAACGTAATGTTGGGAATACCCATTCCAGTTACAGTAAACTGTAACTAGATGTCTTTTGGTTTATTATTTCAACCATCAGGGTTATCACATTATCACATGCTGCCAGGTTAGTAGCAGGGAGAAATTCATCAACAGAAGTGGACTGCTGCTTCTCATTACTGCAGGAATTTCACCCTGCAGCATCCAGGCCTCCTTGATCCTGGTGTGGAGCTAACATGGGGATGAGCGGGGCTATTGACTCCCTTTCTACTTAAGGAAGAAGGGTAGCGGTGGGATTTTCTACTGTTTCTAGTAGAAAGTGGGATCAAACCTACAGCCAAGCTGCCTGCCCAGCTACCACCAGATTGGGTGGGCAGGAAATAAGCTCTGATCCACCATTTTATGATCCACAGCTGTCTGCCAGCAAAAGGCACGACTGGAGGTAGGGCAGGGGAGAAGATGGAAAAGTGGCTAAAAAATGTAACCTCATTGGGCAGGACTTGAGGCAAAAGTACCGCTGGGAGAAGCTGTGACTGAATTTAGGGAGAAGAGGAGAAATGAGGCAAGACATCGGAAATGACGGAGATGATAAATCACGCCACAGCCCACAAGAGTTATTACATGATATAGTGAGTCAGGATACATTTGTGTATGACCAGGCAGATTTTGCTGCAGCCATCCTGCAGGAAACCTACAACATAATGCTGTTTTCCAGGTGCACTTGTGAGCACACCAGAGTGCAGATAGTACATTTCTGAGAGTGGCTGGAAGTAATCTAGCGATTGCCATCCCCACTGCTCTTTTTGGCCAGCATCGGAGCCGAATCCCTGGGTTTCAGGCCAGAGAGGTGCTGTGCTAACAGGTCTCCACCATCTCACATGCTAAGATTTATGAGTGAACAAAGCCAGGGCGACACCCTGTGACATATGGCGCAAGTCTTCATAAAGGGACAGGGGCTGCGGCTATAAGGGTAAACAAGATGAATATCTCCCCAATGTCAATACGATTTACACGGCCAACGCTCGGCCACCTGTCTCCCAAACAAATAAGAGCTGAGATTTACGACCTCCTCCTGGTTGCTCCTTCCGTCCTCCAACATGATGCCACATATGTGGAAAAAAAAAAAACATACCCACAGGGGAAAAAAGGAGTTGGTTACATAAGTGATATAGACCCTTGTCTGTCTAATCCTGCAACTTAGAGAAAACACTTGATACGAGCATGCCTACACACAGAGGTGGGCACACACCCACAGAGGTCAAAGTGAGAGAGGAATCACATTGTCCTCTGTCAAGTTGTGAGGTGGAATTGTTTTTATTTTACAGCTCTTTTCAGCTGATGGAGAAGGAGAAAAGGGACAGTGAATGAGGAGGGTGGGGGGGAAAGTCTATTTCAAGGTGAATCTGTAGACATGACACAGCAAAGAGTCTAACATCTGCAGCATAACCCAATAATTCATCTCTCACATCAGCATTCAAGACAAGTCACGGGCTGGAAACAACAAAAAGGACCAAGGACTTAGTAGAGACTGAGGACAGAGAGGGAAAGCATCAACCTACTGAGGCTCTTTCCATCTCGTACGAGTGCGAGAGACAAACAGTTAACATTTGACTAAAAGCATAAACATAAAGACGATTTATTGTTTAATATCTATCAATTCACATAAAAATCTAAATGCTCATTTTCAATTTTGGGTCAATTCACAATGATAAAAAATGTATTCTGGCTTGCTAAATACTCTTTTACCAGAGAAAAGAAAAGAAAACACTGCAGCAATCACAGTGTAGCAGCTTCTATGACGCTACACAGAGTACAAATTTAGTACAAACTAGAAGATCTACAGTAAGTGCAAGATGCATTTCTGAGTTAATAACCCCCCAACAAAATCTAAGAGCTATTCAGAACTATTTTCTATTTTCAGGCTGTGTGTTTGAGTTAATGTAGGAAGGATTTACTCAACGTTTTATTCTGCTGCAATATAAATCGTGGCAGGAACGGCTGGATTAGTATGGAAGCCCCTAGGAGACTTTATTCAAATGACAATGTAAACTTGAAAATAAAAATATAAATCTACAACAGCGTTATAATTTTCCAGAGACGTATATTATTTGAGAAAGATTTACAATTAAAATACAATAATCTACTTAGTATTTTCATTTTCACATATTTAAAATGAAAATGTAAAAGGAGTAGTTCACCCGTACACTAATTCTAATTTGAAGATTAAGAATATAAAGAATGTAATCTGATTTCCTATTTATGCAAGTAATATTTAGTCACAATGAAAATTTAACAGCAATTTTTTACCTCCTGGAAAATTGTTTCCTTTCCACAGTTTCACAGGGCAATATTCAAATGAATTAAGTAAAACAGCACAAATAATGCATATAGATTTATTTATATTTTCATATATATCTATATTTTTACCTTAATATGAACGTTCATACAAGTATGTCATATTTCTTTAATTACTGTTCCATTGTATTAAATTATAAAAAATAACGCAATGGCTGATCAATTTAGCCCTGAGACTAATGTTAACATTTTGTTGCAAAACAACTAAAAAAGAATAAATAAAATAAACTGTAACACTTTTAAAAGTAAAAAAAATACACAGATACAACTAGTCTTTCTTTTTGTTTAGAATAGATTTTTAATTCAAACTGTCCTTGGGCTCTTACCTGAAATAACACTAACGAGACAACTACTAATCTTAACTAATGTTACTTATATAATCATAATAAAAAAAACTGACACAAAATGCAAAAAACACCAAAAAAATAACGATCCCTTCAATAACAAATGGCTCTCCATTATACTAGGATGGCACCTTTGCAGCGAAAATGCTCTTGCTTGAAGACGTAGCTTGGTTCCAAACTTATGAATTAACAGCCTGCTCAGATTAAACACTGTTGATTGTTTAGACCATTTACCTGTGGATACGATATACCAGATTTCATGCACCAGAGAAAGAACGGCAAACATGAGGTTCCATCTGAGCACCTTTTGCAGTCCATGCAGACACATGTGAATGTAATTTTTGTGAGTTTTCTTTACTGTGGATGTACTCGCTTCATAACCACTACCTGCAGTGGCCTATAGTCACATATTGATCTGGGACTTCAGCATAGCGAAACACTCACTTGGAGTTGCTGCCTGAGCTGAGGCTGGTGTTAAGTGGGGCATGGTCCGTCTTCTCTGTAGTCGTCTCCGAGGCCGAGGCTGACGACGACTGGGACGACACAGACTCATTGCTGCCCATTGAAGTCTCATCTGTAGTTAGGCTGGAACTATCTCCCGCTGCTGACACTTAGATAAGAAAAAAAGAGAAAGGTTTGTTTGAATTAATTACATATTTTCATTTATTTTATTCTACTGTAAAAGACTCTGCCTACTCAAGCTTCCTGATGATAGCTTGCTTGATAAAACAGCTGAATAATTTATCAATACATAAGGCAATGCTGCATCAACAGGGGATTTTATAAATCAAACTGCTGTCAAAACAGGCGAGACTTACAACCAAGTTTGTATTGTTCATAATAATACATTTCTGCAGTCATAGACAGGAACCTACAGAAACACAAGGGAGATCTAAGCTCTTTTCATTTCAATTTTACTGTCAAGTAAAGAGCCTGCTTTTGGGAAAAGGGAGGCTCAGAAGCAACTGTTAATGTTAAAAAATAAGTTTGTTTGGACCATTTTTCCTTTTTCCAGAGCAAACACAAATCAAAGTGCTTAAACCAAAAGCACATATTTACTTAAGATGAAACCATGTTAGTGCTGGGCTTACTGCTTTGTTATTAGAAGTATAAGGTTTGATATTGCATTTTATAATGTACAATATGTTTCAAATTGACCAAGCAGTCATTTAAACGCCCTGCAAGACCATAAAGGTGTTTTCAGATATGATAAATTGCACCTGAGCTCAGTTGGAGTATGGGTGGAGCGATGATGGGAATTATGGAAGATCACGAAATGTCAATAAAAAGGCTGATAAAGGTGTAATTAGTCCCTCCCTGACAGGTACAACACGAGGGTGAGGGAGATGTCAATCAAGCACTGTACAATTTCAGGTTGTTTGTATTTCAGATTGTACATCACATTTTTTGAGGGACTTTGCAATTCTTGCTGAAACCATGTTTATAAAGTGTTTGTGTTTTTGTTTTTTAAAAAGCTATCCATACATATCATTCATTGGTAAGCCTCTGCTGGCTTTGTTAATACTGCCGCTTCTGGTTTGGGAATTATCCCCAGAATTTGCAGCTCCCCCCGGCTTTACAGGGCTTTATAGCAAGTTTTAGTGATTTTTTTTATGTCCAGTCCACAACTTTTCAATTTTGATTCACTCTCATAGTGTCCTTTTTTAACTCAGCAGGCAGCTGTTTTCAGTGGAAAAACTCAAAAAACCCACCATACACTACAGGGTCAGCACCAAACAGCAGATGGGCAAAGGTAGCAACTAGCTGGTGATCATAGTGGAACATTTAGCAGGTAAAGCACCATTTCCCTCAGGAGATGGGGGGAAAATGTTAAAAGAGAGCAAATATTACTTACTCTAGTCATCTTACTTTCGTCAAATGACCCTAGACACAACTCAGAATAAACGCTAATCATGCACCGTAATTATGGATGTGTTAATGAGCAAACGTTGCTAACAAGTTCACAAGTATAACCGTAACAAATGATACAAGTGATCTGGAATAATTGACTTAAAGATATCATGTGTCTCCACTGTTCTTCTACCACCTGCTGCGTATATACTAATGTGCTTCCTTACACTTGGTATGCTCGCACATCTGCAGGGATATTAGACACATGCAGAGTCACAAGAAGACTCACACGCATACATAAACACTCTTCTC
>JAOXYL010000061.1:19566790-19582902 GCA_028564955.1 Terapon puta
CTCTTCTCCATTTCATCCTCCATAAATTTGCTTTTAGCCCCTGAATGCTGAGGCAACTTACTTTAAAACCATTATGTGGGACTCATATAAAAAAGACAAAGGTTAAAAAAGGATTACGCCTTTCATCCCTGATATTAAAATACCCCATGGTAAAAGCTACCACGAGGGAGGCAAAGAGAGGCAATCTGGTAAGCAGATTTAGATCCCTTTTGTATTGTGGAGGGAAAAGGATTTGACTGGCCTCAGATCAGAAATTGAAGGAGCTAGACTGTTTGGGTCACCAGGTCATGTGATCAGCTCACCTGAACGCTGTCACTGTCTCGAACTTCATCAAGTTTGTCACAAACTGAAGGGATTTTTAAGCATTTTAAAGCACACAAGGGTACACAAAGTCACAGATGAAAATCTCCCCACACAGAGTTACAGAAAAGAGGCGACTAAGTTCACTGCTTCATCTGTGGACATCTGTGGTAAACTAGTGAATAGTATAACCATAAATAGACTCAGGGGTAAATAGACTCATTTGCTAGTTTATTACATACACCAAGCTACACATATAATGCAGTCTAATACAACAGCCCTGCAATAAATCATGAAGATTAAAGTGATACGTTTTGTTGAGATATTTTCTGTTGCAGGAGCTGTATCATGTTATACAGATATGTGTTAGTTATTTAGCTTACCTTTATTAAAATAAATGAGGGGTACCTAATAAACTGGCAACTGAGTAAATTTTCGTAATACAGGCTTATTTGTGATATAAAATAAACACAAATTAGCATCAGATAAAATATGTGCTTTCAATGTGCTTTAGGCTGCTGTATATGAGATTATAAAGTGAAATTGCAGTATCACAAAATACATTATGGAAGACAGCAATATACACTGCACAGTCATGGTCAATCTAAATAGGCAAACTGGGTTCAATATATACAATTTTTAATACCCTTTTGTTTTGATGTCTGACTGAGGTAAATCAATAAACTTTCAGATGTCTTCAAGACAAGACAGGTAACTGACTAGCTAGCTACATCCATGAAAAACACAGTAAAAGGTTTATGACTTTCTTGTAAATCAACTTAAAGAGGAAAAAAAAAAACACACACACACTTTTCTTTGATCTTTGAGAAAAAAAACTTGCTCTGACTGCTGCCAGAAATCGGTACAGCAGCTTCTGTATCAACTAAAATGTCATCCGAGGGATGGAAACTAATCTAACTAACAGGAACATAATTAAACAATAAACAAAATGGACTTTCATGTTGATTATCAGGCTAAAATACATTTGGGTGCTGACGTCATGTTTGCTTATTTTACAGGATAACAGATTGTCGATGCTCTGTCCACTTGAGCTCAATGATAGTTCAAGAATAGTGAACTTGTTTGTTATTATTTCAAGAGCATGAATTACTGATCATGAGCATGCACAGATGCTCAAACAAATTCACCCTGATACCTGCTAAAAAGAAGAAAGACCAATCTAACATTTAGTGCACAGAAATCTCATTGCTCTGGTTTATATAACGATTTTAAATCTGCACGGTCTCATGGTGATTAAGTCTTTTCCCCGACTTGGTTCCTTTAATATATTCAGAGGTGTGAAAATGTACAGGTGCACATATGTGCGTCTCTTACCATTCTGAATGTCTAAAGCTTGAGGATTGTAGACAGCCAAGGGCCGATTCTGTCGACTCAGCTTCTTGGACTGCCTTGTGGGAGCAGAAAATACTGGGGCAGCAGGTGAAAGAGGGCACGACTCCGGAGCATCTGCAAAGATCTGAATACACAATGCGAATAAGTCTCCACCAAGACAAAAGTCACAGTGCAGATACTTGGAAAGTGTTGAGCAGCAGCCGCAGCATGTCCTCAGCTGACCTCACTTAGTGAACAGGTTTTGAAAGGCTTTATATAGCTGGAGATGAATGGAAAAGGCCATTTGCAGCCACAGCATGTGCTCCTAGGGAAAGCTGAGCAGCTCATTGATTGGACCCTAAAACTGCATGTGAGAAGATTTTGTTTGTGCCAAAATAAACAGGACCAGCTCCACATGTAAAGCAATCACATCCCGTCCAGAAATCTGGGTCTAAGTTAAGGTGACATTTCTCCTCAGAGAAAATGACCCACTCTCTGAAAGAGTGGAGAGTAAAATAAACAGGGATTGGGCTCGAGGAGAGCTGGCCAACTGGCGCAGCCTGTTTACACCGGGCCGTGTTTACATATAAACTTCAGATGTGGAGTTAAAAGAGAATAGGGCTGCAGAGGAGAGGAAGTCTCAGCAGAGCCTCAGAAAGGATCACAGACGAGGGGAGAGAGAGGGAGAGAGAGAGAGAGAGAGAGCGTGGAGGGAGGTGGGGAAGGGAGGAGAGGGAGAAAGTGGCAGAGAAAGTGAGAGAGTGTGAACGGGAGAGGCAGACACAGAGGAGGGGGCATGAGAGAGAGAAAGTTTGTAGGAGAAAGGCAGATAGAAAAAGTGAGAAATCTGATATGGCTGAGAGTTTCTGCTGCCTCCCTCTCTCCCTCTCGCCTCTCTCTGCAGATGGAGGTGAATGTAAAACAGAGTCTACTGTTGGTATCTGGGGGTATCAAGAGTCTAGAGTGGGACTAAGCTGTGAGGGAAGTTAATGCCTGTCTGTCTGTCTGCTCAACTTTTCCCCTGCTCTAACACGCTGTACTTTCCAAAATGCTCTTGCTGCATTCTAACACCACATCCTTTATCACCTGGACGGTGTTGGACACCTCTGGGTAGTCTCAGAGACTAGCAGTATACACTGTGCTGCTGGTGTTGTTTTAGCACATTTGTATACCCTGCTGCTTCTCACCAGGCCTCTGTATTCTCTCACACCCCATTTTAGATTTGTGAGCTTGGGTGGAGACATTAGTCACAACACACATCATCTTCCATTTAATGAAGCTGGAGGGCGAACAAAATAAAAAATAAAAAATAAATCACTAAAAGCTCCTGGTTTCATCTGATTCTACGCAGAGTGCAGCACTGCTCCAAACAGATTAGAAAACTAATCTCAAGCCTTTTTTCTCTTTTGACACAGACAATTATCCCCCCTTTGAGGATTGTCACTGATTAATGACATTCAGGAGAGATTACATGATCCAATGAACTACAGGTTATGAAACAACCCATAGACAAAATAAATGTATTCAGGCAGGCAAATGACCTTCCAAATATAATAAAATGTATATGATAATCTACAGAATAATCAACCCACTGAAAATGAAGAGAAAACCATGTGTTTACTCCTGGTATGAGCACTTGGGGCTCCCCCTATTGGCCAGATTAAACACTAGTGGATGTTAGACTGCTGTCTAAAACCTCTACACATTAATAACTGGATGAAGGGTATGTTATCCCAAGGGTTTAAATTGGTATACCCTTCATTATCTGAGAACTTTATTTCTACTCATTATTTTGTACAGCGAGCATAAAATGCAATACACTTAGATCCAAACAGACCATCAGGCAGTCATTATTTTACATGATGCATTTTTACCGCTAGAACATTTGCTCAAAGACGTCAACTTTAAGGTTGATATGGCATGATTTTATACACAAGTTTAAAACAGCCCCAACAAACGGGACCTTCACAGGAGAGGAGCATCACATCCACACTAATTGAGACTCTTATTCTGTCCAAATGAAATCCTGGTGTCAGGTACAGCACAGTGTGTGCACCTCTCTGCCAACAGAAACTGCCAAATCGAAACTAAGAGCAAAAACACAAAACTTCAAAACAATGGTAAGAGAGTGCTCAGTGCCAAGGAACCAGGACTCACACACATTAGATCTTTTGCTTCGCTTGCACATTTATTATCCTTCAGTATCAAGTAATTACACGCCACCCAGGTTGGTAAACACAAAGGAGCTGTGTGCAGCTTACTGATGCCATGTCACCTGATCCAGATTTCATTTGGTGCTATCATTGCACCTTGTGTTGCCTGGGGTGTCGTGCTTTTAGTAAATATGGTTCTGGATGGCAAGTGAATACACAATTATGCAAAAAATGTTGACAGAATTACTAAGTAGAGTCAGCACAGCAAAGATTTGACCAATCAAAAACAGACATTTTGGGAGAAGCCAGAACATAATACAATAAAAAGACTTTGTCTCTTTTCTTATAGACATGGCAATAATTACCTCCACTGGAAGATATAGTACTGTGAGCAGACACTTCCAATTTTCAGGGAGTGTTCAGTTTCAAGTGTGTTGCTTTGCAACAGCACAGTCAATACTGCACTGCATCTCTGGCAAATTCCAGTTTTGAGTGTTACCTTTTCATGGTGTTCAATGAGGATCTCCACCACAATGTTCTGGAACTTAAGATCCATGATGGCAGCGACGGTCTCCTCCTGTGGCCTCATTAATGTGGGGCCAAACACAACGCCCAGGTTGGCCACGGTCATCAGGTTCAGTTTGCTGTGAGCCGCAACACTGAGGAAGATAACAACTCACATTATATACTTTTAACTCCAACTTACTGACTTCACCGATATGATTTGTTTTTTTGGGACAAAAGGCTGTACTGAAGTGAGAAACAAAGACCTCTGATTCATTCTTGATGTTCTGGTTAAGACTGAACAAGGGACCACTGAACTCTTGAGGGATAGAATAAATACAATGAAAAACTGGGTGAAACTATGCTGCACTGTATCTGTGAAGTATTGCTATTCAAAGGAGTTGTAGAAAACTGAAAAGAAGAAAAAGTATGAGAGCAAACAGCAAAATTAATCCAAAAGTGGTATCAAGTGTTAACTATTGCCTGATTACTGCAGTATGTCTCTGTTCTTCCTATAAATTTCACTATTCGCATACATCAAACAATATCAAGCATCCTAAATGCCTCAAGAGATAAAATGGGATCCAAATGGCAATCTTGATGGATAACTTTAGACCTTCTCTTGACTGTTTTGTTTTGTTCAGTGTATTACTTCTTCATTTTTTGCACACTGAACGGCATATTTACTTTGTTGCATTTTTTCTTTATTTCCCAAATCACAGAAAGGAAAGGAATCTGAAGCACTGTGAATACCTAAAGCAGGCACTGCGTTTTGAGATAAAATGACAAAAAAATAAGGGCTTTTAGTACATCTTGTGACATTTTACATTTTTGCCAACAACAGTGAGCTGTAGCAAATCCAAGGCAATACTCTTAAATCCAAACATTAAATTGTCCTGCAGGTACAGTTCGGCCTTCACAGATACCCATACCGAATGTAATATCAAATGAGAGGATTTGTGAATGTGAACTACTTGAAGTTTCACATGTCACTGATCAAGAATTTCTGATCAATTCCAACAAATATGAAGACTTCTGGCAGTGAATATTCTGATTATTTTAACAACGCAGTAATGAAATTTGACTTGGAGGAATGATTCATTTCATTAAATGTCTTCTAGATCAGTTTTGAAATCGAGACGCCTTCAATAGATGAAATTTAATCTCAGGAGCTCAAAAAAGGGAGAAAAAAAACCTTTATTTGAAGGGAAAAAAAGTTATGCGGACAGGTGAAGAGATTTCACACTCAAAATGATGATATGCAGTGCATCTGCAGAGAGAGACAGTTTAAATAGCTTCAAAGGATGCCTTTGAAGACAAAAACATTGGTGACAACTCACATTTATAACATCTCTGAAACCATTTCAGATAGCAGTGTGAAATTCTGGCTTTGCTTCCTTCCCCTGCAGGACATGCACACACGCCAACTTCAGAAAAATATTCGAGTCTCTCCAGTCTGGAGAATTTCACGCTGGATAATCCAAATTCAATTTCAATAGCGCTGCCTTTTTACCAGAGCCTGATTCTGCAGCGGGTTTCTATGAAATAAGATCCACCAGACTTTCACTGCCTCAGGGAAGAGGGATTATTTACTTATCTTCAATTTGCTCATATTTAGTTTATAAAAAGCTTGCTGAGGTAAAACCTTGTAATGTTCGCTAACATTATTTCTTAAATCTTTCTTCCTATCTAATCTCACAAATGGAGTGATGCACAATACTGGTCCATCCAGGGGTATATAGAGTAATCTCAAGAGAGGGTTTAATTTGAGAGGTCCATTTTATTTCACTTCACTGGTGGGCTGCACAACGGCATGCTGAACAGGTACAGTGTGTTACACAACCTTCCTGCAACAACTTTAAATACACACCAAAGTGACCCAAGGAAAAGGCACTAAAAAATGTTAATATGCTTGCAGCATCAATTTTCTTACCCAGCAGTCACCGAGTAGACGGAGAAGAGATGGAGTGACAGCAGGGAAGGGGGAGTGAAGAGAGTGGGAGTGAGGGAGAGAGAGAGGAGAGAGAGAAAAAGCATGTGGAGTGAGAATGAGGAGACAGACAGGAAGAGCAGAAAGATAGAACTGAGAGAGAGAGGGGGTGGAGATTGGGTGAACTATGACCAAGGAACTATGAACACTCACTTGGCCAGATGCTTCATAAGCAGCCCGAGGACTTGTCGATTCCTCTCCGGTAGTTTGTGGACCAGGCAGTGGATGGCTTGGATACGAGACTCTGGACTACCGCCCTCTGTTCAAATGGAGAGGCAGCCATGCGCTCGCGTTAAAAACTAAAAGTGTGCTCCTCAGGTGGCAAAGAGCCAACGCAGCTGCGACTGAATACTGTACAACATTAACTAACTCAAAGAGATGATGATACACTACATACACTGACACATACAACCAGAGTTTAAGGTATAGAAACACCAAATAAAAGTTATTTAGTGGGAGAATTGTGAAAAATGAAAGCACTCTATAATACCTTATAAGCCCCTAAAAACTATTTGGATACCTTATAAAAAAATCCCAATTTGAACAAAGGTTAGAGGACATTTAAGGGCAATATAATGAGAGGCTGTCACCCTCAAGTATAAGGGTTAGAGGAAGATACATTCCAGTTTAAATAAGTGAAGAAGAGGTGTGATAGTGATATATGGTCTGAAACCTCCCAGAATTTGGCAGCAGGGACCACTATGCTGGCGAAGGAGATAGCTTTACGTTACTGTCGCTACCGTATAAAAGGGTTGTGTTAAAACCCCCAAGATCATCTCTTAAACATTTCCTCACACATGGGCATCTGACCGCCCACACACAAACACACACACACACATTCACAGACACACAAAATATCATTACTATGGGAACGACAAGGATTTAAACATGGAAAAAGCCTCTTATGGATGCTGTCATCCATCAAAAAAAATATTCATTGCTAATCCATTTTTTCCCCCTCGTTATGAGGGCATTGCGAGCGCCTGATAAAAATGTCAACCTGATCCAATTATAGCACTTGTTGTAATAAGATTCAAGTTTGGCTTGCTTTAAAAACATTTCATACATAAATGATGTTATGTGGGCGAAAAAAAATGTGTCTTTTTTTTGCTATTCAAGGTCACTTGCTGGACCATTTGAGGGCATGCAAATTACAGCATATTTATCATTTTAAACCTTTTAGCTTTGACCTTTACTGGCTTATTTGGCCACGTGTTTCAGTTAAAATGGACAGTAATTAGAAATAAAATCCCAGTGTTGTAAAATAGTCAAGAATGAAAAGTATATCTAAGCAAAAGTTAGCTGAAAGGGTCTATTGGTCAACTAGAGTGGATCAACTGTATTTACTGGAAGTCAACTACAAAAATATTCAAATTTCTCACAAAAAAAGAGGGGAACAATGTCCTCAGATGGTGGGATTTACAACCACAATATGTTAGTGAGAGCATAGTACCAACTCAACTAAGTAAGAAGAAAAAATGTAGAGTGTTATATATAACATTTAAAGATTCCTGTCAAGTCTTTAAAAGTCTAAAGACGAGGAATACTGTTGATACATATTAATCAATAGTTAGGCTGTAAGTCATGGCTTTCAGACTACAAATCAGTAGTCATCAAACCCTTTGTAAACATTTTACCAATTGCAAGGGACAGAATTGGTAAAATGTTTACAAAGGGTTCATAAAAAAGTAATTCAACTGTATTTTCACTTGACTGTATGTTTTCAATAACTCACAGAAGGCGAACCTTTGGGCCCCAGTGCCTTAACTGAAGTAAAAATATCCATTTCAGACCGATAAGACGCATGTATACACTGCTGTTTGCCTGTAGTGTGTGCTCAGATTAAGTGGTGGTATGAGAGGTGGTCAAACTTACTCGCAGGGCTAATAAACTCTTTGTAAAGTCCATAGGTCATCAACGGCTCAGGAAGGCTCCTTCGAAGAGATAGGGAGAAAGAGAAAAGGGTGGGGGGAAGAAGAAGTAAGAGCTGAAGTGAGCGAGGGGGGACAGAAATAGCCAGCGCACTGTTTTATAGGGTCTGCACACAGCAATGATTAATGTGGCCAGGCCAGGGGATGGAATTAGATGGCGCACGCATTGAGATAACCAAGTTCATCTGAAGGTACTTTCACACTGCAGCTGGCCAGTGGCCAAAGGTACTTAGCCTCAGAGGAAACTGAGATTGACCCTGCTTTATTCCAGCAGGCCAGACACAAAGTAAAAGACGAGTCAGAGCAACACTCTGTGGTTTAATATAGCATAAAAATATGGATATACCAGGTTAGCTTAAACAGTGTTTAAAAAGGACTAAACGCTGCAGTGCGCCACGCCTGAATAAAGACATTAAAACCCTCCTTCACTTAAGAGGTTCACTAGACCTTACAAGATGATTCTTTTCAAGGATAGAAGTTTATAGTTCATAATTACCTTATCCCTTCTGTACAGGAATAATAGAATAATATAAAAACACACAGCAATGGCAACTTGAAATGACATGAAAAACACTATTAGGATTTTATAGTAACACTTATTAACAGCAGTCAAAATCCAAAAGAAATGCAAAATTTATAGCTTTGATATTTTTATACTTGTATTGGATTTTTAGCACTGTCAATTAAAGTGCTGCCAATTACTGAAAAACAGCTTTCAATATCAAGATCATAACAAATATTTTGCTTTTTTGATTTTGCACTGAAATCTGTTTTCATAATAATATGAATAAACATGATTTAACTCTGCAGGTAAAAGAGCAGATAAATCTAAACAGGTAATCATTTTGCTCTTTTTTGATGGTGCATGACAACACTCATTGATGTGGGTAAAAATACCCAAAAAAGTCAGCTTCTTATGGGTATTTTCACAGTATTTGTAAGGGAAACTAGCAGAATCCAGAAAATACAACATTACTTTCATTTAAATAAGCAAAGCCAAGGTGTGCTAACTGCATGTTTACTGAAACAAATAGGCAGCTCCTTGCAACTAAACCACATTTTTAATCTTTGAACTTCACTCACATTACCTGTCAACCTGGAGGGAGTTAGTGAATGTGGATCAGGCATGCAGTAAACAATGTGACCTCGCAAGGAGTTAATTATACGGAGGCACTTTGCATAATTAACTCTTGTCGGCACTTAAAAAAAAAAAGACAGCCGACAACGCAAGAAATGTTTCATATTCAAGAGAATAGATGTTTTATTATAGTCGTCAAAGGAGAGTTACAAAGAAAACCCCACTCCATTAACCACCGGGGTAGACGTAGGTCAGAAGGGGATGTGCTCAAAAAAACAGCAACTCTGAATAAAACAGTTTGGTTTGGCTTACGAGATGAATCAAAATGAAAATTACGCACCAAGCCCAGGTTGAGTGAATCAATACAAGGGCAACAACTTATGAAAACTTAACTTAAATCTGAAATTATGCTCAGGAGTTCAACAAAATAATATTGTTTTGAGTAAAGTGATCATAACATTATTCAAGAAACAATAAGAAATATCTACTATGCTTTCTGGGTAGAAATTGACTGTTTTATGCCTGAAATTCAGTTTTTAATAATATATGACAAATGTTAGGAATAAAATATCACATTTGACTAGCAGAAAAAAGTGAATACTGGTATTTTTTGTTACAAACATAAGTAAAATTTAATTGATTATCAAGTTAATTTCTGATTAACATTCAGTAAATCAACTAATTGATTAATTAACTCAGCTCTATTTGTTTCACATGTCTGTATGTCCTTCATGCCACTGATCCTTACCTCAGATAAAGCTTCAATGCACTCGTTATGGTCTTCACATCCCAGTCCTCACTGGCGGACAAATCCACTTCGTTGCTCTTCTCATCTGAATGAATCACAATCACCAAACAAGTTCTCACAAGAAAACTCTTTGACTGAACAACAACACAAACCACCGCCACACTTTTCTTTTTGCATTAAGCAGCCAAAGGCTCTGTGTGGTTTTGTGGGCAGTCTAGAAAGTACAAATATGTAATATAAATATGTAACTTGTAATTAACCATATGAGGATAAAAGCAGTGCAACTAGCCTTGGGGGTCAAGTCGAGCCCCAGTGGATCTGGAAGGAAGTTTCAGCTTCTGTAGAGGGCTGCTGGTTCTATACTCATTACAAGTTTAATTAATCCCTGACTACTTCATAGGTTCCACAGGGACTCCAAGGCTGCGTTGTGCTGAAAATTCAGGGGGCTTTAGTCACACCTTAAGTAACCTCTGATGAATTACAAGAGGATGTGGAAGTGCAATGTGTCAGTGAAGTGTTGGGAGTCAGACACATGTACTGTACGGGGCTCAGGTCACCGCACACACTTTAACTTTGTGGGTGGTCTGTGCTCCCAGGAAATGTATTATTTTTATTTCATCGCTCCTCAAGCACCGCAGTGAGGAGCGAGTATGTTTCCCCACCTGCTCGCTCCATAAAATGCAGGCTGAAAATGTATTTTGTGGAACGTAGAAGCCAAAAGCCGCACCCCTGTAAGTCGCTGTGTTGAGACCATCCAAATTATAAAGATCCATTGCAAAGGGAAAGTGACTCAAACTGGAAAAACATGAATGTCGCATGATTTCAAAATGAAGGAAAAGCAGCTTGACAAACAGGCCCAAAGAGTGTGAACAAGTCCAAGATAACCTTAATATCATGTATTCAACATAAAAAAAACAAAAGCTCTTAGATGTTTAAAGTCATCAATGAAAGCAACTCATGGATCTGTGACATGCACATTTTGGCATGTTGAATGGTAGCAAAATTTAAAAAAGAAAATGCAGAGTGGATTCCAAGAAAGTAAGGAAATCTGGCAGTTTTAACAGCCAAGTGCTGCCGCAGTGTCTACTTGTTCCTGTATGCTCAAGTTATGACCAATTATGACTTTTGTTTTCTTTCTTTTCTATTTAATCATTTTTTGACCCCTCAAGCTGCAAGTCTGCTTCCTTGGAAGGGCTTGTCAAATAGCAGAGGGCTGTGTCCCGAGCCTTTTTGGTAACTTTCCTAAAGCTGACAATCTGACATTCACGCCCACTTCACGCTGTGATTGGCCAGCAGTGTGGAGGTGAGAAAAAGAGCCTCTCAAGCTCCTTTTTTTCCCTTCTTTACACAATTATTTCTGTCACTTTTCATGTGAACAACCGACACTATGAAAGTCTTCCAGGAGAGAATGTCTGAAAGTCAGCGCTGTTATATTTAAACAACATTGCGTCTCCCTCCTCTCTTTGGCGGCCAGCTCTTAACTTCTCCTTCAAGTGTGGCCCTTTGGATCAACTATAAACCACAGACTGTATATGTAGATGGACGTCACGTCTCCACTTCTCCCAACTATACAATAGTGAAACCAAAATATCCCAGATACAAACGCTGCAATCTCATGCTGGTGACATCATTGGGAACCAGAGTCTGTGCAGTACAGAGGGTCCTGCCCACACACTGGCCCAACTCAAGTGCTAATCAATTATTAGTAACTCCTGGCTAAATATCACCTCAGAGCAGATTTGACAGCTGTCAATCATGGCATCACACATGCTTTTTATAATCTCAAAAAACTCATCCAACCTTAATCAGAAAAGATATGGACTCCCTAAAATGACAGAAACTTGATGCACATTTGGATTTTCTTAGTTTGGCAGAGGCGGCGTTTTTGATGTACTGCCGCCAGCCACCAGGGGGCAATCCAGATGTTTTGGCTTCACTTCTGCACAGCTGTCATGTCATCCATCTTTATTTCCAGTCTAGAAACATATTCAATTGATAGCACAGCTCTTCCAACACAACCTGAGGCTTAGACTGGCCTTGTGACTCCTTGTGGGCGTCCTGACCGTCAGGCTGACCAGGTGAGCTACATCAGCGGACCCTCCCTAATCACATCGCAGTCAGAATCTATGTTGGGGTTTTTTTGTCATTCAAGTGGACTAATAGTGGTGTTTTAAGATATAGTTTTTAACGGATATCATTTAGCAGAAGTAGGAATAAACATAAACCTTGTAAGCCCTCTGGAATAAACAGGCCTCCATGTTTAGATACAACATC
This sequence comes from Terapon puta, assembly GCA_028564955.1. Lineage (NCBI taxonomy): Eukaryota > Metazoa > Chordata > Actinopteri > Centrarchiformes > Terapontidae > Terapon > Terapon puta. Next base: position 19,579,101 of record JAOXYL010000061.1, read on the forward strand.
ATCCAGTGTTCAATACACGATCGGTCAATTCCACCTTAAACCGTGAAAATGTGGAAAGTATTGAGTAGTTCTTTGGAAACATCTCAGAGCATTCCTCAAAATTGCCTCGCTCTGCAATTATATCTATAGAACTAAGAAGTCTAACTCAGCAACTATTAGAGCTGTATCCCGACCCACACGGCACCCTGCCCTGCCACATACTGTACAAAAGACAGGTCAGAGACAGAAGGGATGGAGCTCACTTTTACAGTCTTCTTCCTGTTATAATGCTGCCTGACATTCAATAGGTGCCACTCTCTTTGTTTGTACTGTAATATGATGGGAGACTCGTTTTCTATCACTCTGTCCTCTCTGATTGGACCCTGGCCATGTCGGTGGGTGAGAGATGAAAAGGAGGAGGAGTGGGAGGATCCAAAGTCTTTCTTCAGGGTTTAAAGCTTTCTTCACCCACTCACTGTGAACTGTTGTATTCATGAAATGTTTGTGAATGTGTTTGTGGAGCTGCAGCATTACCTCTGTTATATACATTAGTCATTAAATGCAATCCAAAATGAGCCAACATTAAAGTGCAAGAATCTGTATTTTTCACTGCTTCAATAAAATGTGGAATATTTAGACCACAAATGAACACTTCTTTTGCAATTTTCACGCTTTAAAGGAACTTCTTAAAGTGTCGCAGCAGAGTGTTAATGGAGTCTACAGCATGAGTCGGCAGGTTGGGAGGCTGGAAGGTTTTGGAGAGGAAGCTGAGACAAGCTGGCGGCTGCCTGAGTTTGTTGTCATTCTGAACACAGAGCTGAAAGTGAGCTGGTGTCTGCTGGAGACGGCAGGAAACTAGAGAGCAGTCAGGGAGCAATGGAAAGGACAGAGGACAAGCTCTATAGAAAAGGAGTTGAGTGAAAGGGATTGAAGTCGAGCGAGAGGCATAAAGGAGACCGAGAAAGGCGACCGACAGACTGAGCACATGAGAGGCCATCTTAACAGCGTGTTAATGAAGGATGTGGATGGGTGGGACCCTGTCTGGCTGTCTGGAGGATATAAAACTGAATGGAAGTGAGGCACTTGTTGCACTTTAGAGAGACGTGGTCCTGATAGGTTGAGACATGCCTCTGATTGTCAGCCGCTATCTTTTTAATATCGCCCTGGCAGACACATCCATTACGTCAGCACATTCTACTAACTAGAGGCAACGTAATATCACAGAGATAGTGCAGTAGCATATAAATTAAAAATTTAACTTTGTTCAGCTCTTACCAGCAACTCTCTGTGCAAATACATTTTCAAAGTGGAAAGTAAAGAATAGGCTTTAACTCACCAATCATTAATGAGAGGAGCTTCTGGACCTTGGAGCTTACTCCGACGACTCTGTACAGGCCTTGGTCATTAATACCTGATAAGTAATAACAATAATGAAACTTTAATTATACAGCAAATTTCTTAATAAAGCTGCAAGGTGATTTACAGGGAAATGACCCACAAAGCATATAATAAAAGAAAAGGCAAACAACAACTATGAGATCATAAAGAATGAAGATGTATTATTACATATCAACAACAACAATACTTTATGTACAAGATAGATGAATATGTCTTTGAACCAAGTTTAGTGAGATAGATAAACATTTGCATAAAGAGATATTGGGCATGACGAGAGGGAATAGGCTGAAAAAGAGGTCAGATAAGTATGTGACGACTGAGGCAAATTAATAAGAACTTTAATGTTATGCAATGCAAAGCATGAGCATTATCTACAGTCCAGGCTGCCTGCAGTACCTGCCACTCAGCCTTTTGCTTTAATTTTAGAGCAAGTCTGCCCCCTTGTGTACAGAAAAAGATACTACATTAAGGTTATGTCTTGTTAAATCACCTTGCAATTTTCCCAAGTGTGATTTTCCATATTTACATATCTGGAACTCACCTCTTGTCTCTATGGCACTGATGGAGTTCTTCACAAAACTCAAACCCACATCATCCAGCTGAGCATCAACTGCAGGTACAAGACAAAAAAAAAAAACCTTGAGATGTGGTGCAATGTGATGATGTTCTTTTATGGATAAAGATTCTGGCACAGCTAAAGTACTTACTTCCTCTTTCTTTAGAATAAGTCCTTCCAAGATAGTGTCCAATCTGTTAAAAAAAAAGTCCCCATGGCTTCATAAAGTTTATCTGGTATAGTTAAACTTTGTGATATACAGTAAAATGTGGGTATATGAGAGTACATCAAACTAATAATAATAACAGTTTTCTATGAAATGGCAGCTGAACAGAAAAGAGTGGGGCTACACGAGCCAAGTGTGAGTGGTAGATGATGACACAGAGCAGGCGGCTGACTCACAGGTTCCTTCCCACCCATGGCCTGCATCCAGAACTTTTGGTCGTCCTCTGAAAGAGCCTGTACTGTTAGCACCGTCCCCGGTCTGGGAAAGAGCCACACCACATGAGCATTAGGCAAAGCCTTAGAGCAACAGTACAGTAAGGCATTAGGGGATGTCAGTGTCAACATAAAAACATCAATTGTAGTTGGCAATCTTTAGAAAAAAGAAAATAGAAACACACTCCACCAAGGTTACTTGGACCTTGGATGTGCAGTAACTACAAATATGAGCCCTATTAGTCATCACAGCTGCTTTATGAGATCTACAATCATGAGGGAGCAGATGGATATCAAGTTACTCATCCCAATCAGAGTGGATGTGTGGACTCCAATTTCCATACTAAATCTGGGGTATTGCTCGTCTATTAATACTCCAGAAAATGGGCAGGGCAGAGTTAAGTTGTGTGACAAAATGAGGTATCTATTACAGGGGGGCACAGCAGGGTGTGACAAATCCTCCAAGCTAAGTGTGTGAGGGCAGCCCTCCAAGACAAATCCTGCCGTCCTGTCTTCTGCAATCCAAAAAACACATACGGAGCAACAAGCTAAATCGTAATCAGCAAGTGAGTGGAGCTAAAATGTTAAGCAAAACTGTTAATGTGTGACATTACAGCAGATAATCTATAGTCTGCTACAGACAGGGCACATCAGAATATTTTGCATTCAGTCCCATTAGGCGTCACCAGTACTCCTAATCCAAGCGTGTCCGTAGGGATGTAAAATGGTACCTGCAACTATGAACATAAAATCACGACAGTGTGTTTAATAAACAGTATTAGAGGTTAATTTACCGATCAGTTATGTCCAGTTCTAAGCAGAACCTCCTGTCCAACATGTCTGTTGTTTTGCGGACACACGATTTGAGCGTGACAGACTCCGTCTCACCCTGAAAAAAAACAAAACAAAACAAAAAAATAGAAACTTACTCTAGAGGATGTTGTGGTGAAAATAGCATGTCATTTTGAATAGTGAAGGATTGCATAGTGAATGTGGTTGAGATGATGATGATATTAATAAACCAGTACTCTGCGTGTTCCAATCTACTCACAATCTTCCCACCAGATCTGTGGTCGAAGGTCACCATGTGCAGGATCTTCTGTTCTTTCACAAATGTGCTGTAGCGTTTGACCCAACTTGAACCAAAGGGAGGTGGCCCTAGAGGAAGAAAGCGCAGATGTGACACTGTATTCCTTATTGCAACATAATCAGGAAGACATCCGCAAACATAATGAATGACAGCTGCTGCTGGTAGTTAAAATCCATTTCAACCTCTATGTTTCGCTCACAGTACCCTCCAAACATTTCCACGCTCTGGAGGTTGACAGCAGGCCTATGGCACAACCTCTTGTATGAAATAGGTTGAAATGAAGAGCGGATTGAATCTTAACACCAGAACAGGCAGGCTTAACTGTTATAAGCATTGAGTTA
>JAOXYL010000061.1:19583002-19596317 GCA_028564955.1 Terapon puta
GAAATAGGTTGAAATGAAGAGCGGATTGAATCTTAACACCAGAACAGGCAGGCTTAACTGTTATAAGCATTGAGTTATACCCCAACAGTGTTATGCAGTACTTTTATATACAACCTGAAAATTATATTTGCAAAAATAAGCAATATAAAGTTAAGGAGAATTATTTCAATTTACAATGTATGTTGAATTAAGTATTTATTTCAAACATTTGATTTTGGCTATATATTTCATTGACTTGAAAACATCTAGGGTGGGACACTGTTTTAATGTTATTTTTAGTATGAATGAACTGCTGTCATGTTTGTCATCGATGGGTGTAGTATGACACCCCGTATAAAACAAAGGGCTTACGTTTCTCCTGTACATAGAGGTAGCCTTCACAGCTGATAGGGCTGGTCTGTCTGTACTCCTGAGGTGCCTCCCTGATCCTCTTCATCAGCTCGTACACTTCTGACCGCGTACCCTCGAATCGACTCCTTGTCTAAAAGGGAATGGAAGCAAGCACACACTAAAGTCACTTCCTGATATTCAAATCAAAACTTATGAGCTTTCCCTGGAAGTCCCTTTATTCCCCCGAAAATCAACTGAATAGTTGTAAGATTAATCTGACTGTGATATCGCTGTAGAGCAAGAGAAACCAAAAGTAAGGAGGTATGAAGTTAACAAGTAGCTGAAGACGTAAACCATGAAATATTTCTCAGGACTTGGAAGTCAAATCAAGAGAAAAAGGCACATAAAGGACTCCGATGCCTTATTTAACTCGGGTTATGATTTTTAAACAGGTCAGCAATATGACAGTGATAAAGTGATTCTATTAAAGGTTTTGTTCTGCAATCTCTGCTTTTCAGCGGTTAAACAAAATATAAAGAATTCACTCAGGAACACATTTTACTTTTTTTTTTACACAGACATTATAAACACTTTTTTAAGGTTAAAATCATCTTTATCCAGATTGCAAATCTAATAATAAAACATGAATATCTCTTACATTCTGAATATTAATTTGCAGTTCTCTTTTATAATGGTCAAAGTCCTTGGCGAGCTCGAAGCCCTGGTGATAAAAGGTGAAGACTGTCTGAAAGAAGGCCAGCATCTAAAAAGATCAGAAAGAAACATAAGATATGTCAATGTAAAGAGTCAGCAAGTGAAAAAGAAACTAAAAACAAAACAAAAAGTGATTACATCCAATCAGGACATGATGTCAGTGCATAACTTCACCCCATGTGTTGCGTCCTATATTGCTCTTTGCTTTTATTTATACAAGACAAGCCACATCAGTGCTGACAGTGCTGAGGTCAGTCACTTACCGGCTCCACACACTCAAACTTCTTTCTTTCCTGGATCTCCTGCAGTTTGCACACATAGTCCAGTGACTCCTCCTGAAAGTGCTGCCTCATGGTTTCCACCTGGACGTCAGCCTGAGGAGGAGGAGAGCACGCATCATGATGATTATAGAGACAGACGGATGCTTGGAGGCAGAGTGGAAACATTACGGGCCTTGTGCTACGGCGCAATTTGAGGTTTTTCTTGTTATGGAATTATATTCTTTAAAAAGGGACAGTGACGTTGGTTCGTGCTCTGTTAAATACTGATAATACAAGCTCATTTATTTCCTGAAAAGGAAATAGCAAGTTTGTCTCAGAGGGCTGTATAATCGGTACGACACACAACACCCTTTATCGTAAGACTCTCTTTTAGGCAAAGAAAACTACACACGAATGAATTAAGGGGAAAAACCACAAGGAAAGTGTGTGCAAAAGCAGCAGCAGAGGAAATTACAGAAAGAAATCCATTACTTATATATACCTCTCTGCTTGTCCTGTACATGGTTGCAGGCAGGCTGCACTCAACATGTTTTTTCAACAGGGATAACATGTATAGACAGATGCCACCCTTAAACTTGCACCTATGGGCAATTTAGAGCTGCTAGTTAATCTACAACAGCCTGCATGTCTTTGGAGTTTGGGAGAGAAACAGAACACCCAGGGCGAAATTTATACACAGAAAAGCCCCAGTTGGTCTGGGGGGGCTTTGTTTCATTCTCACTGTGAGGTGACAAGGCTAACTACTGTGCAAGCCCGGACTTACAGTATACATAGTGTACACACAAGGGTCTTAGATGTATACACTTCATGTAACAGTATACGACCAACATTTGCAATGTAACACAAGTGGGAGACAAATGGGTAAGATCAAAGTCCACATGCTGTGTTTTGTAATATATGCTACTGTTCACTGACCTGACTTCACAACTGAAGCAGTGTTGATGAAGTTCATGACTCTTGTAGCTTTGAATGAATCACTGCGTCTATTTATTCAAGTCTGATAGAAATCAGTGTTTGTACCACTGACTCTCGTGGTACAAGAGTCACAGGGAACAGAACAGCCTGCAGTCATTATGTCAACATTTTCAAGTGTCCTCTCTGGCTCGTGTATACAACATATGGGTAAGCCTTAAATGGCTACATGGTATTGGAAAAAGGCACGGCTACAGAAGCATTGTTTAATGAGAGGCTGCTAACTTCTCCACAATTTAAAGTGTTCATGTCGTGGCACTGTTGCACGGGCCATTCCCCAAACTGCTGCAACCAGCTTTGACCTTGGTAGTGCAGCACAAGTGAGTATACATTTCCTCTCCAAACATGCCAGGAAAACTGTTGCTGCAAGGCACGTCAGTGGAAACTCACATGGTCCAACAGGCTCTGCAGCAAGGCTGTCCCCCACAGCGCCAGAGACAAAAACACCAAAAACAAGGATTCTAAAACTAAACAAAACGCCTCTTTTTCATCCGTTTTGCTGTCATTATGAATCGCTTTTCTGCTTGTTTTTGGTCTGTCGAAGAGTTCAGGCAAGGATAAATACCTCTTGAAGCTGTGGCTCTTTCTTCTTTGCTGACATATTCAGAAGCTTTTCCAGAGAGCTGTAGTATTTCTCTGTTTCCTTCTCATACTTCTTCCTTTCCGCCTGAAAAAGGTGTAGTAAATAGAGTATAAGCAGAAATATTACTCGATTACTCTTGGGGATGAAGGAATTGTGTATAATACAATTCAAACAGTGTAAAATATGGAGTTTTCAACAAGCATTAGGCTACAAAACATATTGAGGAGAAAATAAACCATCATACATTACCCTTACTGTACCAAGATGTTCTTTCCTGAACTTCTCCAGGGGTTTCATTAAGGTTTCTGTGATGTTTCTCATCTAGACAGAGACAGAGGCCACAACAAAGCCTTCATTGTTGCTCAATTTAATGACAAACCCCAGCAATATTTCACATGACACAACAATATTTTCCACTGCTAAGTGTTTGTTGACTCAGTGAATAGTGGTGGCTGGGTACAGTTTCTTGGCCTCTAGGGGTGCTGCCTTAAGACAGATGCTCTGTTGGCTTCTGAATACAAAATTACATAACTGAAATTACACGACTATTATTCTAAAAGTATCTTTGTCTTCCATATAAATGTAGTCAATGTATTTTTCCTCATTCCTCCAGTGCTTCTGCTCTGCTGGCTGCAGGACATGTCTGTGCCTGCATGCCCATCCTACTTCTCCTTACTTTGCACTGTGATGTCATCCCACTCTGCTGAGCAGCACATTTACCATTATGGTCTGAGCCTGGCGCTAAGACAGTCATCTCACTCAGCTGCTGATGATGGGCCCACTCCCAAACCTCAAACACTACAGACAGACATTACAAGAGAATGGCTGTTTATAGAAAGTTCCAAACACTACACTGTGCATCTCACTCCGCAGAAGAGAAATGTTTTGGATTTGTTTCCTTTAAAAAGTATTTTCCCAAACTATCACTGGGACATCAGGCCTGTTGCCTAAATAAAAAAAAAAAGTCAGGGGTTAGTTTTATGATAGTATGTTGTAATTGGCTGTATTATGGTAGCTTAGGTGAATGTGTCTTAGTATTTAAAGCTTGGGTGTAATAATGTGGATATGTACTCCTGTCCTCTCTGCAGCCACTCCCAGGCAGGTGCTGTGACAGTGACCCTTAGACAAGCAGAAAGGGAGGAACTGTTTGAACACTTTCAATACTTATCTACCCACAAGGGAACTCTGCTTTGCTGGATGCTGTATCTGTGCTGTATGTTGTAGAAAATTACATTATGACCTGTCTGGATCTCTGGTGGATGACAGAGTCAGACATTAATAGATGCAAGTGCCTAATATGGGCAGTAATAGGTGTAGGCTGGTTGGAAATGCACACAGTCCAGGCGTACGCAGTTAAACAATCCAAGTGCAATACACCACACAGACAGACACCCAGACAGACACACACACACACAGGTATTTCCCTGGCTTTCAAGCAGGTTCTGACTGGTTGTTCTCACCATCAGCTCTCTTTGGTCTTCTAGGTTCTTGAGGAATGAGGAAAACTCCTGCAAAGACTCATCTAAAGAAAAGAAAAATAGGCATGATCATAGATACAATCACTCTGCCTTACTCTTTCTCACACACTCACATACACACTGTCTGAAAGACATTATGATTAGCAGTTGTTCCCACCACAGGTGCACACCAAAGCTGGTCTTAATTTGCTGGTAGAGAAACAACCGTAAACAAACATTTAAAGTGCGTGTCTGGTGGTAACAGCACCTGTGGTTAGTTTCCATCATGTGAGGAGGCTAAGCCGACACTTACCGATACATTTCTCGTCATCCGTCTTTGCATCTCCGATGTACTCGAACTGAAACTCTCCCAGGCACTGCGCAAACTTTCGCTGAGCCATCCCAAGCTCTGAAAGAACATTTTACATATAATAAAGCAATACTGTAAGAGGAGTTCAATTAAAAGCAAACAGAATGCTTAATGTGATTACACCGTTTGTTGTCCAGAACTACCAGGTAGAAAAGTTTTACACATAAACACACTGCCACTGGAAAAAAAAAGTCATTGAAAAAAAAGTTTTAAAAAAAAGTGTCTGATGCATCACAGAGAGTTAACTACTTTGCAAACATCCTGTCTACATCCTGTTGCACATCAAACCCTGCTGTACCAGGAGGGCAGGTACCATAGCTTGACACATACCAAAATAGACACATAACTTTATCTAATTATCAGTCATAGCTTATACAAATAAAGAGAAAAAACAATATGCTAATACGTGTCACCCAAATATGGGACAACCCCAGACAGAACTTGAAAGTTCACCTTTAAGGCTGTTCCACATGGGCAAAATATTATCTGTTTTTTTCCTCAAGATATATGACAGTAAACAGATTTCTCAGGAGAAGTAAGTAAATATTTCAAGAACCTCTCATCCAAACAAGTTCTTACTCAGCACTGCATTGTCTTTGGTCTGCAGCAATACACCCACGAAGTGTAAAGTCTACTCGATGAATGGTTGTCTAGATACTCAAAGGAGACACAGAGACAGACAGACAGACTCCCTCCTTCTATAGTTAGATGTAATGCAATGTCAGTCTTATTTCAGTCCCTCTTTAAATAAAAGCAGCATTAAAGTAGCAACAAAATGGATGTCCAGCCCTTTATTGAATTAAACTGTATTCTTATTCTGTTAATACAATACCACATCATATTGCCGGTGTAATGCATAATTTGCTGTGTTTAAATATGCATTTTACAAAAATACCAACGCAATAACCAGCCTTTGCTGATTTCAAAACATGCCTAAAACCTATAGTATAATCTGGAACAAGAAATCAATTAAAATCCCTTTAATCCTGCTCCCCTTTATTAAACCACAGACTATACAATATGGATTTAAAGGCAAAGCCTAACATCTGGCTAGCCCAATCTCACTACTACTCTCCGACGCACTCACCCATGAAATCCCTGCATTAATTCCCCTGGATCTGCATTGAAACATAAATATGTTTAAAGACCTAAATGCTATTCAAATCCACTCTTCACTACACCCCTGCGCGTCAGCTAACACAGCAAACCAAATCTATTTCCAAACAGTGGAGAGGTTCCCCGAGGTGGGATCTCTGACCCACGGCGGTCCCGGGGGAAGTATGACAGAATGCAGTGGGGGTATTTTAAGACTGCAGCTATGAGCAGTGTACTGAGGAGCAGTGTCGTTAGATTTGGCAGATAACTTGGGCCCTATGGGGAACAATCAACTGAGCTACACCACCGAACAGAGATCTGACTCGGCTGAGCAAAGGAATGCAGAGCTACAACTAATGATTATTCTTCACAGTGAAGTAATAGAGAAAATATTTTTTAAATCTTTTTTTAATCAAAAAGAGGGAATTTCCTGAAGCCCATGCAATGTTTTCAACACAGGAAAATGCACCCTTGTGGATATCCAATGGGAAAAGCATGCTTAGTGTGAGCATGATTGGGTGCAGGCTTCTTGCAAAACATCAACATATTAAGATGCAGTAGTTAATAGACAAGATCTGTCAAGCCCAAGCTAGGCCGACATAAACACAACTGATGTCACAGCAACATGGCACTCACACACAGCGAACACTAGAGACTTTATCAATTTTTTAAACAGGTGATTTTTTTGTGAAATATGCTACTTTATAGTTGCATTTTTTCATTGCCAGTTTATTTGTGCTTGATAGACATCTCTGTGAGCATGGGGCACTAGCCTACTCCTCTCATCTTTTTTTAAGTGTGCTAATCAGCTGCGGTAGTGTTGATAAAGGCCCCCGTGGGATCATTCTGCAGTTCAGAGGCTTATAAACATCAGTTTGCTTCAGGAGTCCATGTTTTCCCAAGCAGATGCACTGGGATGCAATTAGATCGGAAGTCAGGAATACCCACTTGGACCCAATCAAATCCAACTTCAGATGGATTGCACCGTAAAATAAAGATGTTGTATTGACATGGGATGTGTCTTAGTCTACAAGACCACCCATGACTATTGAAATAAGTTTGGTTATTGCAGACTTAAGACTTTGGTTAAAACAGCAGCAGCCCTCCAATATTCTCCAAAGGACAAAGCCCCAGTCTACGCAGACCTTTGCACAAACTGTAAATATTTTGTTGTATGTATTGCCCCAAATTGTGGTTCTTGCATATTATCACAATCACTGCTTTAAATTATTTTAAATGGGCTGTTTGTGATATCTTGTTATTTCCCATCCCTGGTTATCCTACTGTTTACGCACTCCAGGTTTCCCCAGCACTATGTGTACACATGCTATGGATTAAATCTGCAGTCGGGCCCAAAGCCCAAACATGTGAGAGGTGTTGGACAATGTCTGCCTGAGCCTGGCACAAAGGGCATAGCTTCTGCCTCAGTGCTTTATTTCAAACAGTTGGAAATCCACGGATAGTCGCCCTTCAGCTCAATATCAGATCTTTACTTTTCCAAAGCACACAAGGAAATATGGGCAAACCAAACAGCTGTGGTTGACTCCTTCAGTCAATTTGTCAATGTCGTCAAACTACAGGAAGCAGAGGGATACAAACCAGACAATGGCACAGCCTGTGTATTACAGTATTTACAATTGTTTGTTCTTTGAGTGGGGCTTAATATAGCACTTAGAGGAAATGTTCTCTGTCTTGTGGGTGAAGTAATTGTTGTTTTTAAGAAATTAAAAGTTGAACAATAAAAGCAACGTGCATAAGCGCATGAAAAGTGAGCTGTCTCACTTAGTAAAGTCACAAATCAGATACGGCTTTTCATCCACACGAAGGTGGCAAATGTATTCCAACGACATTAAGCAAAACAAAATGATTCACGACTTATTTATGGCTCATAATAGCTCATTTCTTGGCTCATGAACTTCAGCAAGACACTGCACAGACCGAACTTTAGATCATTAATCAAGGAGAGCGGAGAGGGTCTACATTTCTCCTTCGCCCAGATACCACACAGACACAGTAAACAAAAAACAGGCAACTGCACAAGTGACGTTACGAGACTCTGACAAACAACAGCAGCGAAGTGTCAAATCCTCCGGCTCAGGCAGCTCTTTAAAGACTGTATTTTGCTGAGGCCAGGAGGGACAGGAGGGAGGGAGGAGTATTATGGGATGCCTTATTATTGTCAGCTTATAATCAGATGTGAGGTACTGCAAGAAATCGCTGGACAAGAGTTGAGAATATAAAATTTATATTAGAAACTTGTGTCAAGCACACCAAATATTACACACCAATAATTTTTTAGCTCTGCACTAAAAGCTTTTCACTTTTTGGCTGAAACGCTTCTGTCACAGAGGTGACTTCCAAGTGGTGTAAACACAACCTGATGAACTGCTATGTGGGAGCATTTAAGTACGGGTTACGGGTATTATTTTCAAAATAAAGGTATGGCAAATATAAGCCTGTCAGGTCATTATTTTGGGAGCAAACACTGAACATAGCAATTTTCTTTTGAAGTGACTGTAAAATTTGGAGGAAATCTAAACCACACAGACATCTCAGATCCAGACCAGGGTATGAGAGTCCATAAAAGGTGACTCTGGTCATTCTGGTTTGGGAAATAGTCCTCAATTTGCAGCGCATGGAATGACTACAGACAACACAAACAATCCTATGTTGGAATAGCCTGCAACAGAGTCTGTAATTTCATATAAGTTCAGTAACCAGGAGGGAGACAAGATGCAGGGAGCACAGATTTCATTGGATCTAGTATCTTAGAGCATTTTCACGCATGATAGTTAGTTTGCTCTGGTCTGAAAGAGTCCATGAGTTTGTAAACTTGGAGCATTCTTCTTTTGGTTCGGTTTCTTTTTGACAGAGAAAACACCAAGGGATCCCAAATGCATCGCTACAAACGTTCACTCCTCTTATTGGTCTGATATTTCTGGGGCGGGACCAAGAAAGAAAATACAGTAGTCCCTCCCTATAACGCTGTTCACCTTTCGTTGTCTTGCTGAGGTTTTTTTGTGCAATTCTGCATGCTTCAATCTCCTCTGTGCCTGTTTATACAGTACAGAATGTGTTCAGCTTGCCAAATTTACAGAAATCTTCGATCGCTGGATGAAAACAGGATTTGATCTTTGGTTTCATTCTATAATACTGGACTTATTTTTCTAAGAAGGGTTGAACTTTGGGAGTGTCTAAACAAGAGATAAAAGTGAGAAAATGTTAATTTCTGTCTGAAAAAAGTGTATAAAGTGTGTAGTGAGGGCTTTTACAGCCTTAAAACATCTAATAATAATAAAAAAATAAATAAAGCTGACTACTTTGCAGATTTCGCCTATCACAGGTTATTTTTAGAACGCAACTCCCGTGATAAATGAGGGACCACTGTACAGGAAGAAGGTCCTGTGTTCTTGACTAGTGCATATTTCAGTGAGTGAAAGATTGCTGTGTTATTTAACCTGGAGCAACGGCACCGTTGGAATTTGCTAATAACCATGGTAGTTATGTGGACAATACGCCGGCAAAACCTCACCACCACTTTTAGCACTTACAACCTGAAAATACTTTTGAAAATACTATACTGCTTCACACTTTGCACAAACTTGTGGAGTACACCTGGTAACTAGGTCAGAAAGAGTACACCTCCCCTAAAACGTGAGGCTGTTCACACCTGCCCAAACTAACTGAATTTCAGGGGAAATTAAAACTAGTCCTTTTAAACAGACTAAAAATCCCAGTTATGAAAATACCCTTAGACTTCCACTAGATTAAAACTGATATGCTTCACCTTTGGATGCATGACAGGACACCTCTAGGGTTGACTGCACCACTATGATCATACTTTACTACTGTTTGTGTTTTTATCAAATGCAGTGTAATAAGGTTACTAAGAATCTGGCTGATACTGACCAAAACACTCTCCATCTTCTCGCCTTTCCACAGTTTCTTTTTTGTTTTGTTTGTCCAGCTCAGAGCTCAGTGTTATAGAGTCCCAGCTCAATTGTATCCCTAAGGGGACATGGGCAAAGAAAATCCATATATCTTTGTGTTTCTGTTGCGAATAGAAAACTATCTGATGTGCACCAGAAACTATCCAGTGGGCACAAGCAGGTTTTCTTTGTTCGCACGAAAGTACTGCATGCACACAGGAAATCTGGTGCACACAGGAGACCACCCAATGTACCTCAGCACGCTGTGTGGAAATGACAGCATTAGATTACTGGAAACCGCTATACCGTCCATGTGAAACGCAGTAATGTTGTCTGACTTTTCATATTGGGTTGTTACACGTCATATATAAGTTAGCCTTGAACTACATTACAAGAACATTACTGCTTTACCACCAACTTTATATTGTCTCATTGTCTGACATCTAAAATAAGTTTGGAAGTCTCATCTGTTTTGGCACAGGGGACACAACAGTTCTGGTAATTACTTTCATTTATGGACGATTACAAACAGCTGGCCAACTCTGCGGGTTTAGGCAGATGTACACAACATGCAAGGAGGTTACATGTAAGCAGAGAAGATGTTTGTTTAGTTGTAAAAGAACCCAAAGATCCAAGAGGAACCAAACGTCTCCTTCACTTGAAGCTACCTGAAATAGGTTAGCTTCAGCATGGAAACCTCCTTTATACAGACAACTACAACTAAATAAAAAATGTAATAATCCACAGCGTGCTATGTGCTCAACAGCAAAAGGCAGGGAGCCAAAGTTAGCCAGTACAGAAACTGGTGAACATTTAGGAACATTTAGCTACTGAAGAGCCCCAAACAGAGCTTAAAAACGAGAGTGAATCTCAGACCGATAAAAGTGGACATGACTCCGAATGTATACTAATGCTGCTCATTGTTTGTTGGATGTATAATCAAAAAAATGTTTGCTTATTTATGCAGCATAACAACTTTATGCAATGATAGATCAGTTTTGTATTTCAGGTTGTTCCATTGTCCCTAAAAGACTGAAAATAATCGATTATTATTGCTTTTACTAACATTTCAGGAACATTTTGTTATGTTTGTTAATGTTTCTTCCTTTCAATTATGCTTTTACTCGAGGCCTCTTGGTGTTTTTCATCACAACGCCCCTTCTTAGTGACATCATTCTCATTATCCAGGCATGAAACTGAAAGAGTGAGCAGGTTTCTGCAGTCTGCGGCTCCCCATGCTTTGAAGCCGTCTGCCAGAGGAACGTGGGGAGGATGAGTCTGTCGTCTTCTAAATCCCCGCTTTAAACCTTTTATAGAAAAGCAGTTTTAGATGTTGCTTTGCTTTATGCTCATGCCTAGTCTCTTCTACTCATGTTCTTTCTAGTAGTTTTGGCTCTGCTGGAAAATATTTTCCACCTGCATGCCAAACAGCAACGCTTCAGCATTTGTCTAAAAATAAAGTGTAATGATCTGTTGTTGTTGTTGTTAACGGTAGTCTTAGTAGTGTGTGAAGTTCTATAACATGATGTGCAACCAGTGACCCTCATGGAGTCACTGTTGCTCAAACGATCCCAAAATACAAATGAATGCACGGTGGAAAGTCCAGCTGCTCCCCCTGATAGTAAAATCATGTTTTGACAACATTACACTGAACCTTGACACACCTGAACAAAGCCTCGACACACTGTTCTGTCTCTGACGTAAATCCAGCCCCCTGTCACTGTATTGTAAAACATAATGAAGAGCTGGTGGCATTATGACAGTGAAAAAAAAAAAAGAGTGGAGAATGCCATTCTCTGAGGTGTGATAACTATACTACAATTTTTACTGCTCCAATGCAGAACATAATAAATGCAGGAATTTATTTAAGAGGTTAGTTGACCGTTGCCAGTAACTCGGGCGTTTGTAATCTCTCTCATAATTCACTTACCAACTCATACTTTGTTTTCAATTAAATGTGGAAACCTCTTGTTCTTTTATTATCCACAGATAAAGTGACTTTGGGTCTTGTACATTTTTACTATTGCGTTTTATTAGAATATTAATGGGTAACATGTATGTCAGCATCAAGGCTCGGGTCACTGTAGATAATTAGTGTGCACTCCAAGAACAGTGATGTCAATAGATAGATTCGCCAGCTCATTATTGGAGCCATATGTGAGCGCGGAGCACAAATCACACCCATCCACAATCTGATTACACAGGCTGCATGCGTGCTCGGCTCGCTGCAGGGCGGACGGTTAATATGCGAATGCATGAGGCCAGGCCGTGTGGACTACATTACATAAAACATAAAGAATGAATGTTATCCGGTTACACGAAGCTCCACCATTAAAAATCAACGTCAGGCTGCATTCAGGGGAGGGGGAAAAAAACGGCGACGGCACTTGTGTGTTCCTGTGCAGTGTCGATTGAAGTTACAAAAGCATAGATCAACTGGATACAATCAGTAGAGCAATAAACAACGGTGTCAGATGAGAGGTCTGCACAACAGATTGAAATGATAGCTGTTGTCCAAGAGGAAAGAACCATCACAAGATAGAAATACCTCACACACTAGGGCACATAAGAGTCCAAGGCAGAGGCTTCTCCTGCTTTTTGCCTTTTAAAGGAAGGCATTTCAGAGCAAACCTGGGAACTGTCAAACTTGGCTAGTTTCTCTGCAGAAAGCCAGAGATCCCAGCCGACTGGCTTCAGCGAGTGAGTCACACAGACCCCACCTTACATCCATCTGATATTACAGGCCAGCTTGTCCTGTGACAGGAAAAACATGAAAAAAAAAGCTGAGCTCTGTGACATAAACATTGGTGCCCCTATTCAGTAGAGGTGGGAAGAAAAACAACGATGACACTCAAAGGGAGGGTCCTGATTCGCAGGGCTCCGGATATTATGGAGCTCCACAGAGTAAAGCAGAAGTTGTTTTTTTTTTCTCCCCCAAAAAGACCAGTGTCACAAAAAGACAGGAAACAAAAATCACATGTGACAAATTAATACGAACTCAGACACCTTTTAGTTTTAGCTTTTAAAAAGTGAAGCCATGAATGAGCTTTGTAAAAATGTCAGCAATGAAAAAAGTATCACGTAAATGTGAATAAAACTGAAACAGCTGTATATTAACAAACAAAACTCCTATTGTACAAGGTCACGATTAAGACTGTTACTAATTACTAATTTCTCCAATAATTGGTTTCAAATGTTGTAATTGTTGTTCACTAGTCACCCGTGTCAAAGCGCTGTTACTCACGTTTTAAAAACTTCCATCTAACTAAAAGCCAAAAAACCTGAGAAGCTGATGACATAATACATTTGGTATTTTACTGAAATGAGTAAGACAAATGTCATCAGTTCATTTCCTGTTGATCTAATTGATTAATTGACTGTTTCACTTACAGTCATGTTTATTGTGCAGCCTTGGTGCCTTGTGTAATAAGATGTGGTGGTGTTTTGTGGTGCACTAAGGAACAAATATTATCACTGTAACTCTGTGATGGAGTTAACTCTTTTATCGCAGGAACACACATAATTCTCACCTTAAAAATCATAAAAGATTTACATTTTATTAAAAAATAATACATCTTCCAACA
>JAOXYL010000061.1:19632358-19650113 GCA_028564955.1 Terapon puta
TAATGTTGTATTTCCTCCCACACTCGTTTTCTCATTAGACAGATACCGGTTTGTCTGTGTGAATAAAAACTTTAGTTTTTAGTAGGGATGTGTGCCTGTGCCTGAAATAAGAACAGTTTAAGAATAATGCAGTAGAGTATTTTGTCTCAATGCCTTGGTCTTCATTAAAATACAGCCCTTAAATTAGGTCGATGAGTCAAGAAAGAGATAAAGGTTCCTGAATTTATAACATGGCTAGTTTTATATTCTATTATTGTTTCAAGTACTTTTCTCCATTAATCATTTTGTCAATTCAAGTAAAAAAAAAACTTTAAAAAAGAACACTTCTTATTCCCGAATCTAGTGCCAGTTTGGCAAACACTGACATCCAGCTTGGGAGTTTTAATATCAACTACATTCTTTGCATTAAGAAAGAAGGTGCACAGGCAGGACTCCCATTTTTCTACTGACCCACAGAAACACACCAGGAGACACGTGTAGGTTTTAATGGTTGCTTTACTCAATCCCCACAGCTGCATTACCAGTTGAACTACAGCAACATAATATTTGGAAAGTGCAGAAAGGTAAACAATTGGTGCACAGCCTAGACATACAGTACTATCACCCTGCACTGCACGACAACAACCCAACAAAGAGGAGCACTTTATTTTATCCTGTTTGGAAGTGTTGCATTTTCTGTGTTAAACTTACACTTTGACTTTTTGAGCATTTGTGAATTGTCAATTGAAAAGTCATTTTCAAATAAAGTGCTAACATAATTCAATCCCTGAAAAAAAGGCAAACTAAACAGAGAAAATGACTGGAATCCACCAAAATTACTTTGCTCTTTAGACTGACACTTCTTAAAGAAAACCTCAGTTTTTCAGAGAAATGTCAGAGCGACAACAAAGACCACCACCCGAAAGGTTGCGTGCTTGCCCCAAACAATGGTTAAATTATTCCTACGGATACATTTGGGCTGTTCAGAGGAATGTTAGATCCTTGTAAACTCAACCACACAGCAACTGAAGGCAATCAGAGAAACAGGCAAAAAGAAGTTTCTCCCTACAAGTTTCTGCCTATTCCTTCACCTCCCTCTTTACTCTATTTATTGGCACAAAAGGTATTTAAGCATCAGTCTTTAAAGTTTGACACAGATGCACAGATGACTACATACAAAAAAAGACAAATACACACATGCACAAAAGCAGTGGTGAGATCTGATCTCATGTTTTACAATTTTCACTGCTAAATGATATCACATAAAAAGGTCTGGGCAGGCTTGTATCAGTTAGTGTCAGCTGAACTAAAGGTTTTCATGGTGCGTTTGTGTGTACACGTGTTAAAGACTGCTTTGTTCATGAGATGAGTGTACACTTTGTGGAAACAGTGTGTGCTTTATAGTGCATAGTGTCTGCAGATGTGTGTTTGCAGGTCATTTGGGTGCCTGCTGATTGTGTTTGCCATGTGAATGCTCCGGGAGATTTTGGTTTAGTTTGGTTGTGTCCTACCGAATATTTAACTCTGACAAAGAGCCACAGAAGAGAAACGGACCTCGCCTTGCTCCCTTTCCATGAATCCATGGCACACTTTAGCCGCATCCTGGCCGTGTATGAAAGAGAAGAAAAGTAGATATATTTATTGAATTTACTCAACTTTGATCAAATTATTGTTGCTCCACTTAGCTCTACTTTTGAACTATTTTTCTCATTGTAACAATACATTATTCCAATATTGTCCACTCGTACTGTCCAACAGAATTGTGAATGCAGGTCTTCCATGTCAGTATTAATCTACAAAAGGTATCGACTTTCACTTGAGAATTTACACACACATTCCAATAAATCACAACATTTAATGTGGCATCTTTATTACTAATGCATATAGAGCCCTCTTGCTGTAGTTTAATGTGACAACCTAGAAGACTAAAACCCCCAACAAAAAAAACAACTGACAGTAAACATCATTGCTTAAATTCTACCAATCCTTACTTTAAGATTTTTGCCCATACTAAAATTTTTATTTTGATTTAAGCATATTTTGGGGTTAGGGTTACCAGTCTATTTTATAGTCCCCACGTTTTTATGAACCCTATTGAAGACTTGAGAGTGTGCATTAGCCAACTTTATTGATTGAATCAAGACACTCAGGAACAGCCACTCCCTTTTGCAGTTTGATACCATGACTCATCACAGGCAATGTTATAAAAGAGCTCATAATTATATTTTAACACATCCAGAAGTGACAAAATGTTGATGAATGACCATAGCTGTACGTACCGCAATGAATGACTCATCTTTGGTAGGTCCGTGCTTCACTGGTCCATTCATTCTCCCATCTAAAAAACAAATCAGAAACTTTGGAATCTGCGGTGTGAAAACTTAAGTAGGAATCTACATAATGAGTTGACATGCTTACCAAATTCGTACAGTTGTCCATTTACATTGGCAAAGGCAATAAAGTGGAAGTTGACTTTATCAGCTTCTGGCTGTGAAAGTTCAGATACGAGGAATTAATACTCAGAGAAAAAATTGTGATATGAAAAAGAACTGCACTAAAAGATTAGCACTAAATTTAGTTAAAGTGTTGAAGTGTGGAAAGAAAGACTCAGCTTAAACCTGCCAAGGGTCTATCTGAATGGATTCATCACAAATCAACCAACCCCCTGCCATTACCCGAATGTTAACCAGGGCTGGACCCAGGCTGAAAGCTGCCTGGTTTGGTAAACCGGCCGCCAGGAACAGAAATTGATTTAATGAGTTTAAATATCATTTGACTCAGTGAAAACAGTAGGGGAGAGAGTGACAGAGAGCACAGTTAAGAGAGGAAAAGTGTGACTATGGACTTTTATCTGGTAATATTCATTTTAATTAAGTGTACTTCTCAAGTTTATCGGTAAAATGCATGAAAATACACTGCAGACTGGAGAGCTGCAATGACAAGAGTTACAGCTGTGGGTTCGGCATGGGTCAAACAAGTGTTGATTAAACCAGTGTCATATGCGCATCTGCTGTCTGAAAAGATGTTAGCCATCAGTAGCTGTCCTTGTGGTTGAGTATCTTACCCTGCACTGGCCCTGCACAGCAACCTCATTGTGAGCCTCACGGATTGCCTGGAGAGCAAAAACGAAGAACAAGTCAGTTTAATCCTGTTAAAATATTTAAACATGGAGATGTTTCAAACAGACAAACAAATCAGAAGTCTTACTTACAAGAATTGTGGGGTTTTAAAGACTTAGTAACACATACTCAATAGTCCACACAGGAATTTTTAAGCAACCCTTGTGAGTGACAAGGATTTAGCAGTGTCTAGCGCCCCCAAGTGGGTACAATAAAACATGCAGGTTATGCAATACAAACAGAAATTTAATAAATCTTTGCTTTCAATTAACTTCAACAGGGCGCATGTTTACATTACCTGGTTTTTCTCCAGATGTTTGGCACGGTCATCAGCAGACATGTTTGCAGTCTCGTCGAGAAACTTCTTCAGGACAGATCCACTCTCTGAGGACCAAAAGCAAGTTGATCAGAAATAAATACATTTATTCACATTAAAATACCTCAAATCACAACCAAATATCTGCATTAAAAGCAAGATATCTCTGCACTTTGACCAGTAAGGGCAGTATCATCGCTATTGACCCACAGCATCATGCACTTTTAATGAATAAATATTTAGCAATATCAATATTACCAAGTACATTGTTTCGCGCTTGCACCAGTCTTGGTCTGCACTCACCGAATGTTAGTTTGCTTTTGTTAGTGGCCACAGCATGCAGCAGGGCGATGGTGCCACAGGAATTGTGCGCTGTCTGCTTCAGGAAATAAACCTCAGAGTCTCCTGCAACCTTGTCCGCCTGCTGCTCTCTGAAAGCCTTGTGCTGCCATGAACAAAAACGGATGGATAGACACACGCGCACAAAACACAGAAAGAGCACGGTCATTGTCGTCTGTCGATGAGGACACAGAGTCCTGCCAGTGATGCCAATTAAAAACAACAAACTGTAATTAACAAGAAAAAAATCCCATTTCTAACTTCTATATCTTATTATTGGCTAATATGAGCAATCAGAAGACCTCATCTGGGATACCTTTGATGGCCATTTTCACTGTTTCCTGATACTTTTAAGACCATTTAATAATTTGGTTAATTGGGGAAAATAAATAATCAGAAAATTGTTAGTTGCAGCCCAATAACTATCACAATAAAAGCTGGATTATTTGGTCTGCAATGTCGCAGCTTGATGGGATGATTAGACTTCACATTGGGACAATAGGTGAGCATCTGCTGATTCATTTCCTCCCTTCAGTGCCAGTCTCACCCTCCTCCGCCCATCACATTACATTGCCCTCCCTGCACCTCAGTCTCACCCCACCCCAGCCTGCCTGTTATCAGTGGCTCATCCCCCCCCTTTCCAGGAAGTAGACCCCCCCCCCCTCCCTCCCCCCTTTCCCCAAATATTACCTGTTGTGTCAGTGGGAAGAGAAGCATCAAGGCACAGCATGGTTTCGGGACGGCGGAGAGTTGCTCGCCCTCCAGCCCCACAACATCCACAAAGCGCCAGCTCTCACCCACGCCTAGCTTGCTCATCAGCTGAAACACACACATACACAGAGCCGGGGCATTTAGAAAACAAATGGCTTTTAAATGAATCTAAAACAGCTGAGCGAACGGTCCCTCTCTGATGATGCTGCTCTTAAAAAAAGATGCTGCGTTGTGGTGGTCCAGTCCGACCACACCCTTTAGCCCAGACACAGAGAGGGCAGCGCCGGATAGGATGCTGCTGAGATACACGCTTCCCCTGTTTGTCGTCGCACTTCCTTTTAATATTACCTCTTTTTTTTTACCTGAACACTTGGCAGTATTAGTGTAACCGACGCACGGACGCCGTAGTGGCGACGCCGTGGCCTGGTGGCGTTGTAACGGTCGTCTAACTGCCACCCTAACTACCTGTCGAACTAACTTACCTGACCGTTGAAACGAACCGTTACCAACATGTCGCCATCGCTCCGCTTTACTCACCATGTTGAGCATCTGAAACGACACGAGCAGAGACCACAGGTGAGTTTGTTTGTCTGTGATATAACGTTAAAAATAAAATACAAAACTCGAGGAAACTGTCCCCACACCTCGGGGTTGATTTCCATGGCGGTCCACTCCATTTTTGGCAGTAATTTGTTTCTTTTTTGTCGTGACTCCGCAGGTTTGACTGAAGCTCTGATCCGTCTCGGTTTCTGCAGCTGTCAAGTTGAAGTTACAGAGCGCACCAGCGTTTTATGCTGCCGGTCGTACCACTTACCGACAGACGGGGGGTGTGGGCTCGGATCAAATGACCGGTGGTGCGCATTTCCAGACGGCTTCCTGAGAGAAGTCACAGTCATTTAGTCGCCCACGATTAGACTGATGTAGATTGCATGTAGTGGCAACCCAGAAAGAAATATAAGCCCATAAGAAAATTAAATGCTAGTTAAATCACACCGCTAAATGTGGGATCATTCTGGTCAAATCACATTCTTTCCAGAAAGAAAAGTGACGTAGTAATCACTCCCTGTTAACAATGGTTCTGCTCGTGGAGTTTAATGTTGGACTTTTGAACTCACAGGTTAAAGATAATGACAACAATACATTTATGTTAACTGCCCATATTAGTTCCAGCTGCGATGCACAGGTTACATGCTGATTAGTGAGACTATTAATGTGAACTATGTTTATTCCAGATTGCTGCTGCTGCTGCTTAGATTGAACAAAAGCAAATGGAAAAGCTCTCAGTGACTTTTTTTAGTGCCTTGCTTTAAACTCTGATGTGGCTGCATGAATTGGCTCACCACTTTGAAAGGAAGTGCACCATAATTTACAACTGAAACAGAAATTTAGCCAACTGTAGAGATAAATTGGTATTTACAAGATACAAATATTTTATATGATTTGTTTATAGTGCCCAATTAAAGAAGATAGGGTATGATGCAGAAAGTTCTAAAATAAGACATACATACATAAGAAAGAGATGCGTTCTGTGAGAGACAGATAAAACATGGAAATGTAGTTCCAAGTATTTTTGGCTTTTACTATATCAGATAATTGGACATTTGTTGGACATACGAGTTGTTTTATGTCTGTTTAGAATCATAACCGTTTTCTTAGAATCAATGTATGGAGCTGAATATCATGCAGGCAGCTTACATAACACTTTGCTTTATAGAGACTGTGGTTAATTGACTTACCAAACATGTTTTAAGGAAAGTAATATGACTCATCAGTGTGCTTCATTTGTCAAGGAGAAAACTTTCTTACGACGTGTTGTATCTAGAACAGTCCCAGCCAACCATCTTTAAAGTTGCATGTGATCTCCTTAGAGATTTACTTTAAATCTTAATCACTGTTGGAGTTGTCCTTTACGGGATAATGGCATTCAGCTCAAGACTCTCTGGGACTGTCTGTGCTGGTCTATGGTGTGGTCGTTGTCTGGACATAAGCAATGCTTGAAATCGCTGATATCACTGATATTTCTAAATCCACCATGATCTGCAAGAATCAGACTGCATATGTTTGTTCACTGGAACTAACATAGTAAGTGCAACAAACTGCAGTTGCCAAAGTGACCATAACTCAGTGTGGCTATGGTGAAAGTATCTTGCAATGAAATGGTCCCTTTCGTTGTGTCACTATATATGAGGCTTTCAGTTTTATATTGCTGCTGCATTAATGTGTATGTTGCACTTTACAGATGTAGATGTTAAATGTTGAGCTTATTTTAACTACTCTATACACTGTTGAGTAGTTTAAGATACAGGATTGCACCATGGTCCATAAGATCATCATGTGCTTGAAGTCTGTCTAGTGAGAGTCACATATCTCTAAACAGCTTGTATTCAGCATTGCGATTATACATTTCCCAGATAATCCAATGGGGTTTAAATTGTTTGTTTAGTTTACAAAAGTAGGAGAATTTTCCTAACGCAAAAATGGAAACGTCATCCTACTGTTTATCAGAAAAAAAATGCACTGGTGACAAAATGAAGCTATGAACTGTAATCTGAAAAGCAACTTAAGCTGTCAGACAAATAAAATAGATAAAAATGATATATTTGCCTGTGATATGTGGTGGAGTAGGAGCATAAAGTGGCACAAAACCAAAAAAAAGCAACCTCAAATAAAGTACAAGTACATCAAATCTGTACTTCAGCACAAATGTTAGGATCTACCACTGTGGATATTAAGTCACTAGTACTGTTTCAGATTTCTGCTTGGTGATATTGCTTTAATGCATCCAGTTTTTCCAGTTTTTTGCACCTGTTTGTGCATTTTGTTCATATATAAGCACTTGTCTGTGTATGTACCTTGCGTTTCCCTTAAGGCAGAGTTTCAACACATTGCATGGGAGCACAACACACCTCATTCATGTTGGTACACGTGTGTGTAAATAAAAGCTCTGTGTGCTCCACTGACTGTTTGATTTTTGCAAGTTGCTCTCCGCTCTTAGTACCACCTGGGGGCACTGCAACACATATGCACTTGTTTTAAACTATAGTGGATGTAATGTAAGCAGTGTCTAATTAATTGAATTATATTAAGCACATTTACTCTTTGCATTTTTTTGTTGTTTTCCTTTGTTGTCTTATACTGAGCACAAATGCCATGGCTGGCATTGCCAGAAAGGGGCCACCTCTCTGCAGGAGTTTTGTCTTCTGCTAAGACCAGTGGAAAGTATTTAGTGGCATCTAGTGGTTAGGCTACACATTACACCCAACTTAATATCCTTCCTCTCATCCCTTCCTTTCCATGTGTAGGAGAACCTAAGGTGAGCTTCAAGAGCATTTGCACTACCAAATTTAAGCTGCCTCTTGATCATAAGCACAAAATGTCCTCTTGTTTGATTCGCCCATTCTTGACCACTGTAGAAACATGGCATTGCAACATGGCAGGCTTCTTGGAAGAGGCTCCACTCCACATGCACATATTAAGGGCTCATCCCAAGCTAAAAAAATAAAAAGCTATGCCTAGGCTCTTAAACAACTCTTAGTAGATAACATGTTCAATTTCTGCCAACAGTTCACTTTTTTAAAAAAGTGGGTAAAGCCTTTGAGACAGTAACTCAAAGCGTTTTTCAAAAAATTTGGACTGATAAATTTGATTGTGTTTCCCTCAAGAATAAGAGAATCGTGACAATTGTGGAATCTTAGGAGGCCTTCTTATAGATTTTCAAAATGCAAGCTAGTGTTGCCCTGAAGCTCCAACATGTTTTATTCATGCAGAGTGGATGTTAGAAATATGCGAAGATAGATGATCCCTGGAAGTTGAAGTCAGCGGCTGTGCATGAGAGAGAGAGAGAGATTGCATGTAGGTTGATAGGTCACAGGTCAGAGCAATATAGCAAGCCGTTGATATATTCTGTGTGTCCACACATCCATCAGTCTGTCTGAGTGTTTAAATACACTGTGTGTTGGTGGTTAAAAAGGGGACAAGCAATAGTGAGACAGTGGTCTGGAGAAAATTCAGGAAAAGAAGATAGGAGGGGTGAGAAATTACTTTGCTTTGCTTTTTTCCCTTCTTTTCTCTGTATTGCGGATAAAGCTATCTGAAAACAGAGGACACTGATGGGATGCTCGGCAGCTCATTGGATATTCAGTTTCACCTTGGAGATAAAATTACTGTGAGAGTTGTTGCTATGGTTGAGATCCTTGCTGTTAAACCCATTTGACTGCAAAGACACTCGTCTGCAGAGAGATTTTGAACGGCTGGTGGAACAACTTGTGGACAACAGAACAATAATTCACATCATTGGAGTTTACTTATTGCCTCCTTGAGGTAAAAGAGGAACTAGAGGAATCTCATTTTGACCTTCGACTCCTGAGACTCCTCTACACACCAATATGCCAATCCCAGCAGAATTTGAGGAGATGGAGGGTGTGCCCCCCTTACCAGCAGGCTGGGGATGGAGCACGGTGGTGTACATTTGTCTCTTTGTGTCACTCAGCATGATGCTTGCTTGCTTTCTCTGGTTCTTACTTCAACAGTCACAGCGCTTCAGATCGAGAAAGTGACGATGCACGAACCACACCCACTAACGCAAAACAGACTGTGAATGTATGTGTTTCATTGACATTTTAGTTATATAACCTGTATTTAGTCATAATGTTGGTAACATTCACCACAAGAGGTCTATTTATGTTTGTATTATAAGTACAATCATGACTGGATTACAGTTTTTTTACTGCATCACCTGTAATGCAAATATCTTTTCACCAACAGATGGAGTTTGTTCAGTTGTCATGGAGATGGCATAAGAATGGAGAGTCGATGATGTGAAGTGAAGACCATGAAATGGATCGATAGCTTTGGGGGGGGGGCAATGGTGGCCTAAAGGTTAGGGAACCGGGGTTGTTACCAGAAAATTGATCAGGGTGGGAAAGTGAAAGAGCAGCATTTGTCACTCCCTCATTATCAAGATGCCCCTGAGCCCCTGAGCCCCTGACCTCCAACTGCTCAGCAACAAGCAGTCCAGACTATGAGTGGTGGGCACTTTCAATACTGGCAAGTGTGAATATGAGTAACTGACTAAATAAAGTTTTGCTCTCAGGGAAACTCCGATGTTTGTTTGTTTTTTAAAAGTGGACCTTGCTGTCAAAGTTTTCTTTTCAAGGTCTATAGTCAACTTTTACACTCAGACTAATGTTTTAACTCTTGTTCTTTGGGAATAAAAGATGATCTTGTCTCTTTTCTGAAATGTCTTTATCAGAATGTACATGTAACTAACTATGTTTGTCTCTAATCGTGTAAACCACATTCTTTCTCTCTCTCTCTCCTTATCACTCTCACTGTGTTAAGTCTCAGTCAGAATTGATGTGCAGCTCCCAATCCAGTTTACTTGGTGATTTATTAACTTGGCATGGAGATGCCACACATACCAATGCAAAGGTTATGAATACCATTCATAATCAAATGCATGTATTTCTGAGATTATGAATACCATTCATAATCAAATACATGCATTTATAAGATAAGGCTCTGGAACCAGTACATTCTTGTCTCTGGCAATTAATCATTTTGGTGTTAGTTTCCATTTGACATAAAAAAAACATGGTATGTCTTCTAAGTCCATACATTATTAATTATTATATCTTTAAATTATTGGAAGATACATACAAATTCCTCACAGTGTTACTAGAACATTCTTTAAGTAGCAAAGTAAAAGTACTCATTATGCAGAATGTCCAATTTCAGAATTGTGCATATTATGTAATTGTATTATGATTTTATAATTACTGCATGAATGTTTACATCACATTGATACTGCAGCTGGTGATGGCAGAACTAATTTAAATTATTCATATATAATATTATTAAGTATTTATATACAGCAGGGTAGCTCGTGATTTCCCCTCTTTGGAATTAAGGTCTTATCTTAACCTATAATAGTATACCATAAACAGTAGTTGAATATCTGTAGAAAGTACAATAATTGCCTCTAAATTGTTGTAAAGTAGGATAAAGGATAAAGTAACATAAACCAGTAATACTCAAAGCACTTTAAAATTGTAAAAGTAAATTTATGTATAAGTACTAAGTACTGTAGTTTTACTATGAGACAGAAAATGGAGACGCTAGATAATCTATATGATCTGGGCATGAGCTCAGCGTAAACAGACTTTCCTTTGTCTATCAGCTCATTGTTAGCTCAGTGTACTCATGTGAAATGACCTTCAAGCTAATCAATATTTTAACATTAACAATGGATCAGATGACTATAATGTGAAAGGGATCGCTCTTTGTGACAAAACCACACATAAGATGACTCAATTTTTCACATTCTCCTGGCTCTATGGAGTATTTTAACATTTTTGAGCTCATTGTTTTTGAAAACTGTGGAACACTGATAAGCTTAAGAGTCTGTCATTTCCCTCAGAAGGTGGCAGAGACTAAAAGAGACAAAAGCCTTAAATTAAATTAGCCTCAGTATTTGGTCTGACGCACAGAAGCACGCATCCAATGAACACACCTGTTTCCCAACATGCTAGTCTTTAAGATTATTAGATGATAATGTATGTATTATGTGTTTAGCTTACTGTGCTGAAGTGGCAAAAATCTGTCAATGGAGCTTTAATCAAACAAAACATGCAATTAATTAATGATTATAAAATGACTACATCAAAGAAGACAAGTCCGAAAACTATAAGAACTATACATAAATGTATAGGTTTTTACTTTTTTCTGACATGTGTCCCTATGAAGGACAACAATGTTCATTTTGTTGTTCATGTCTCCATGGAGACCTGTCAGGTGACAGTGTGTCATATGTCAGCTGTTATTATAAACTGTAGCCTATATGATGGGTGGGTGTTACTCAAATGTAGGACAGGATGGGGGTCACGAAACTTGCTTGTAATAAAGTCAAGAGAGGGCTCAGACAGTGTCTTAAGTACGTTGAGGGCCCAGAATCCTGTAACACACCCTGCATGCACATGTCCTTTCTGTTCTTACAAACCTGAAATAAGAAGTTTGAAGAGGAATAAGAATGTAATAAGAAACAAAGATTAAAAACAACTCTGTTTAGTTTGTTTTCTTGTACCGACCGACTGTTACTAAACCGCACTGGCTTCAGTACACCTGAAACAACATTTCCCAGAGTGCCTCACGGGCTGCGAGGCTGTGCCACAGCCCGTGCGCACCGGGGTGTGGCCCACACGCGCGCACACCCACACGCTCACGCGCTCGGCGGAGAGTATTTCCGAGCGGGTCTCCACCGTCCGTCCTCCTTCTGCTCCTCTGCTCAGACCCGCCCGGACCTCTCTCTCTCTTCTCTCTTCTCTCACACTGCTGCAGCTCCGCGGTGAGTTCCTCTGAACACTTCTACACTTTTAACTTCCACACGTTTGAGCCGCAGCATCAGCCAGGTGAGCGGGGGCTACCTGCTCACACAAGGAAGAGGGGGGGGGCTGACAGGGAAGTGTGACAGCTGATCTACATCTGGGCAGGAGAGTCACATACAAGAAGGGGAAAAAGTTAAACCGGACAGAAAAAGTTTACAGCAGTCGACTCTAAAGTTTCTCTCTCTCCCAGCAGATCTTCTTCCTGCCTCTGAATAAACCCCAAGACAGTCGAAATGGTGAGTCACCTCCATGTCACAGTTCTTTCTTTTCAGCTGTCAGCCTGAAGACTTTATCTTAAACTTTGGGTTTGTTTTGTCAAACATCATCCAAGTAGTCTTTGCAAAAATCCGTTATTTATGCAAATGCCCGAGTCAGAATAGTTAATTCCTCCTTAAGTCCAAGACAACGCCCACTTTTTTTTCTTTTTTTCAAAAGACATATTATATAATTTTGAGATTTTATCTGAAAGCAGACTGGAGCTTACAATATGTGATCACTTTTGGCAAAACTTAAGATAGCAACAACAACAAAAAACAACAACATAAAAGCCTGCACATCTGCCGAAGAAGATGTGGCAGAACATCTGTCTGAGACAAAGAAAAGTATTTACTCGACAGTCACTTGTGTGCAGTAACCTGTAGCTGGTGTGTGTATGTGTGTTTTGACATAGAAATAGACACTTTTACTTATGAAACTTTCCTGTTTAGTGGGTTCATGAGCGTGTGTGAAGCAAGAAAAAAAAAAAAAAAAAAAAGGTTTCATTTGGGGAAGTTTGGCGTATGACTCATGTGGGCTCTGGTCCATTCGGGTGGGTCTCTCTCTCTCTCTCTCTCTCTCTCTCTCTCTCTCTCTCTCTGTTTAATACACCCATTTCCACGTCTAGTCTGGAGTTTAAAACCACCCTCCCTCTCTTAAAGGGGAATCTGTTCCCTCTGTCAGGGCGGACTTGTGCGCTGCCATAAAAAATGTGATTATATTCATGATAATCAGTTTAGTCTGGGGCTGTAAACTGAAGCTCTCTTTGGTACAAGCTGCTCACTAAAGTCTGTTTATGATAAAGGTGTAATTTGAAGGTAAATGTAAGAGTGGTGATGTTCTGCGTTTTTCATAATGACAGAAAATGCAGCGAAAAGAGCAAAAGCAAAAGTATTAACAAGTGTTTGTGCAAACAGTGTGAGATAGAGCAAAGCACTCCGTAGATTTCAATTGTCAAAAAAGTGAAAAACACATTAGTGAGCCACACCTTTCACCAGATGACATGTTCATGTAGTTTATTCTGAATCACATAGTTTGCTCCATCCCTGGGCTGAGAGCTTCAGTGGTCAAATGTTAGAGGAAATTATGAATCCTTTTTTTGATGTAAGTGTTCAGTGATATTGGCTTTGGGATGGTGCGGTAGCCATAATTTTAGAAACGCTTTGGTCATACGTCTGAGCAGACTCCACCACATTTGAGAGAGACCTGAAATTTATGTTACATTTTCTTTTCTAATGCGATTCATGATTCATATTAGTCATTTTCTTTTTGCAAAATATTTTCATTCTTTTAGAAACAGTTTTCGGTCCCAGGTTTTCTCTGTGTGCTGTTCTGAAAGCAGATTTATGAGACAAGTTTTATCTTCAGGAGGAGAAAACTGCAACATGTTTGTGTGTAAACACTGAAAGATCCTCTCCAGAAATCCTTTAAGTCATAAGAAATACTAATAATGTGTGTCTTGAATGTTTTTTCAACAAAACAAAAACATTTTTCATTGTTAAAATGACATATACTCCTCCCGTAATGGAAAATCTGAGTTTCATTGAAAATAGTTTTCAATTCAGAATTGTAACTATTCGACAAACTCGTCTCTTACTTTGCTTTGGGGTCTGTTATCACTGTTTGTCAGTAAAAATATTAGTATGAACTTTTTAAAGACTCACTGTGTATAACTTACTTTTACTTAAACTAGGTAAAGTTGAAATTCCCAAATAAGAAAGGGCGTGACCTCAGAAATATCTCAGAGCCTGCATGGAGAGTCGCAAACTTTACGCAAAGACAGAAAGTGTTGAGAGACAAACTGATGTAGTTTTTTCTTCTTTTTTTTTTCTTTTATGGGATTTTTTGACTGTAAGAATTTGAGTGTTGAAGAATGTAGAATAACACCGGCCTTATTATTTAATCTATAAAAGAATAATGTTCACATCCAAACTCAATACTACAGACAGTATTGTGATAGGACAGATAGCAGTAAAGTGCATCGTTTGACAGTAAGAGAGAAGACTTCAAACAAGTGTGCCTGGATTGTGTACCGTCTCCATGGAAACCAGAGTCCATAAATGGAGGAACAGGATGATAAGACCAGTGTGGTGTCACTGTCCATGCTGTAAAGCTAAGATACCAGCTGTCACAGTCTCTGTTTACTTATGGCGGGTCAGCATACCTCCATCAGAAGCCCCTGGTCTCAGGTCGTGTCTCGACTCGCTCCGTACGACGCAACTCATCGCTGCATCTGACATTCCAGCGGAAATGATCCGAATTGTGTTGTTTTCTAAATATCTCCCTGTTCAGCTGTTTGTCTGAGCTCCCATCTGTGCGCTGATTAGATTTTGTTTAGCTTGCGTTGCTGAGTGTGTTTATGAGAGCGGAGAGCTCGTGGACATTTTTGGCGTTCCTTCCTGCAGGAAAAGACAGAATCCTGGTTGTCAACGGCAACGTGTGTTTTGGACATCCCACTTTTTTTTCCTCTCCAAATTTCCAGGGTCAGAATTCCAGAGACATTCCCGTGGTTTTCCTCTCTAAACATCTCTTCCCCCTGAAATAGGAAGCTTGGCTCTTTTATCGTTAATGTGTCACAGTATTAGGGAGTGTCTAGAATGAGCGCAGCATTGTTCCAGTTTTTTTTTTTACTAAAATCAATCATAAAGTTAAAGTTTTTCCAGCCTTATCACATCCCTGCTGCCCTCAGTATGGATCAGTCCACTCTTCCAAAACCCTTTTTTTCACGCTTAAAGAAATTATTAGCCGGGTAATCACACCAAAATGCCGTTTCTTTTCACTTCATCCATCATATTTGAACTGCTGAACAAATCTGAGAGGAGGGCTGAAAAAACATTATGTGGGAACACCCTGTCCATGAAACCAGAGCGGATGAACAAAGTGGTTTGATGTGAGAGCTTGTGTTGCACATCTGCATGCATTTCATGGAGCTGTAAGTCTGTAAGTCATTAAGTTCACTAAGTGTATCTGAGAGGGGGCAGTCTTTGCTGAGCTATGCACATAACAAATCTGTTTTAATATGTGTCTGAGTACAAATGTAGAGACAGATGACTTATATATTCTGTCATTTCATTAAGGGGGAGAAGGAGGAGAATTTACTGACATTATGCACATGTTTATCTAAGCATGAACATAGAAATCGATTGTGTGTGTTCTGTTAGGGGGAAAGACAGAAAGTCTTTGATGTAGTTATTTGCATAATAAATCTATGATCCGGTATTTTATGTGAATGTAAGCATGAATATGAAGCTTAAGCATGTTCTGGTATGATGTAAAAGGGCAAAATCTTTGATAAGGTTATACATTTATGGAATCTGTGAAAACATATTATAGATTTAAGCATGACACCACTGATTGATACAGTGCAATCTGCGATGTCATAGCATTTACTTTATGTCTGATAAGAAGCCACAGACGGCAGAAAGATCCACTTTGACATAAGTACATCACAGAAACATTTCCCCTTGTTTGTGAAAAAAATGGGCATGCAAAAGTAATGTCGCTGTGATTACAGTAACAGACATTGAGAGGTTTCTTCTTTTAGATCTATGTGCTGTCTCCGGAAAATACTTTTGAATAGTGTTTATAGCTGAATAGTGGAATCAGTTAAAGTAAATATATTTAGATTTAGATTTTATTAGTGAGTAACATTTTTCTGCTGGCATGTTTGGAGAGTTTAAGCTTGCTGATGCTGCAGAGAAAGGAAGAGTGAAGAGGAACACTCTGTCCACAAATGGTGGTTAAACTCGATCATCTGTGTCTAAAATTGTAACACACAGGAACACTTCAGGAGAGTGTGAATGTAGCTGTCAAATGCTTGCATGATATTATGCTGGGAGTGTCTGTAAGTCCCATGAGAAATAAGCTGTAATAGGTCAAATGAGCTTGGTGCAGCATTTTGGACTGTGTTATCTGTTTATTGCAGGAAGAACATTTGAATGTATTTACACATACCAGCTACCCTACAAATAACATACATATATAATCATATATACATATAATTGACACCAGCTAATCCTCTTCTGTCTTTTTTATCCATCTCGCAGGCCAGCAGAGGAACCGTGAGACCCCATGGAAACTTCAATGCCAGTGCTGATGCTGAGGTCCTGTACAAGGCCATGAAAGGGCTCGGTAAGATACCTGTGTGCTTGCATGTCTGTTGTCAGCACAGTGTCATCTGATACGCTCAAGGCGTGCCGGTCTGTAGTACAACTCCAGCAGACCAATGAGAGAGTGGTTTTTAGGAAGTTCCTCCCTGAAAACTTACTGTAGTAATCCCCTCTGTCTGTGCCGAGCTCCACCCAGACAGCAGTGAGTCATTGACCCACGAGCGGAGAGGAAACTTGAGTCACTGTGAGCAAACACGTCTCCTGACCTCGACTGAGGGCTGTAATTATGTGGCTGAAATAATTCTAATCAACAGTCTGCCCAGACAGAGCATGCTCATTGTTACGTAATGTGTGCACCCTGTGAGAGTAGTTATAAACAAACACTTGCTGCTCGGATGAGTAACCATAGCGCTTGTTGCCATAGGGACGGATGAGGATGCCATCTTGCAGCTGCTGACAGCTCGCAGCAACGCTCAGCGGCAGGAGATCAAGGCGGCCTACAAAACTCTGTTTGGAAAGGTTGGACCACCTGTACAGCTGTATAACATAAACATACATAACCACACATAAAGAGCTTTAAAAGGCCTTCAAACGCACTACTGTGTGACTGCATGTAAACGAGTCATCTGTACTTGTTCTGAATTACAACACTGCAAGGCGTGGCAAAAGGCCTGCTGTCATAGCTTCCTCTTGGCCCAAGAACTCTGTGACTTTCTGTATAATGTCTATCATAATCATATTTTATCTGGATTAGCTTGTTAGTACTTGTTTACTTTCTTGCCAAGAGTTAGATGAGAAGATTGATACCACTCTCATGTCTGAATAGTGTCAGTTAGCGTATCTTAGCAAAGGTGGGAGACTAACTCACCTGGACGGAGCCTGGCTACCCTGTTTCAGGTCGTTATGCTAAACTAAGCTAACTGGCCCCTGGCCTATGCTTCGTGTTTATAGTAACAACATGAGGGTGGTATAAATCTTCTCATCTGTCTCTAGGCAAGGAAACAAAAGAGAACATTTCCCTAAAAAAAAATACCAGACAGTAGTGTCTGTTTTAGACTAAGGTTGAATTATTCTTACACCTAAAAAGTGAAATAATAATTGAAGTCAGATTGTCGAAGGGAAATAGACTTTCAGAGGCTTTTGGGCAGTCAAACAAGCTCTTCGTTTGAAGCATGCTGAGACCTTTAAACCACACACACAACATCAAAACTTATAAATCGTCTGCAGAAAATCCTCATCCTGTATGTGACACGGATTACACATTAAACTTCAGGAAAATAATCCAGACTTACATGACAACCATTAAATCCTTTTTCTGGGCAGTCACGCGCAGGATTTTTACTGCACCAGACCTCATTAATGCACATTTTGTATCGTCATGTCAGGATCTGATAGATGACCTGAAGGGAGAGCTGGGTGGCAAATTTGAGACCCTGATCGTGGGCCTCATGACCCCGCCCATCGCTTATGATGTGACATGCCTCCGCAATGCCATCAAGGTAAGCGCTGTCGTCAATATAAATCAGATATGAGACAGATGAAGAT
>JAOXYL010000061.1:19715376-19733515 GCA_028564955.1 Terapon puta
TCTTGCCCAGCCGATCGTTACAAACCACCTCGATCATCTTCGGTGTCCAGTCAGCTGCAGGAAACACAACACTGTTAAAGCTACAAATCTACCAGGAAAACTGACATTTAAATTTTAGAAGTTCGTTCTTTGTGTCAAATCGCTAATGTAAGCTTTAATTGTGTAGTAGATGTGACTCGTCTTACCTAAATTCACAGCTGAACAACAACAAAAATAGCCTTAAGTCGCTGATGTGCTCTAGAACCCTCTCCGGCCCAGTGAAGCTGATTTTCTCTACTCCAATCAAATGGGCGCATTGATGATTGACAGCCCAAATGAACCAATGAGTGGACAGAATATTGCGTCAGTGGGCAGAACAGAGTTCTGACAACAACTTGCGCCGTAAACACTGCCGAGTGTCGCGATTCGTCTGTACGACACCGTCACACGGCAGTTGCACTGAAATTAAGATTTTAAAACGCGGCTGCAGAGAAAATAATAATAGTAATAATAATGGCCGACGAGGAGAAGCTACCGTCCGGATGGGAGAAAAGAATGAGTCGCAGTTCAGGTGAGGAAACAGAAGCACTGAGTGGCTGAAAGTGCTAACGAGCAAAGCTAAATGGCAGAATGCAGTAAAGTTAGCCTGTGAGCTAACAGCTGCAGTAGCGTGGTTGGATGTCGAAACGAGCTACACCTTCAGAGCAGGCGGAAGAGCAGCTGTAGGAGGGTTGGTACGGTGTGTGTTTGCGATGAACTGAGGTGTGTGTGGCTGGTTGTTGGAAGTGTGTCGCTTCTTGGGCCGTTCAACCTGCAGGGCCCCGCGTGACGTCATCCTGCTCCAGCCCTTCACCTGAAGAAAGCGCGAGCCTCTGCAAATTTCTACACACAGGAGTTAAATACATGCACACACACACCCTCATATGCAAAGTCACAGATTTACACATAAACACACTTATAAACATTTTGTTTTTCACTTTAGTCTCAGTCATGCATCACACCATGTGGCTTCTTCATTTCATTAAGTGAAGTTTATTTGACAGACTGACTCTCAGGGCACACGGTCACAAAGTGCTTCACAAAAATAACACAATTGAAATAAGACCAGTAAAAACTGAAACCGTCTATAAAATATAAAGGAGTTGTGTGGAAGAGTTAGTGGCATCTAGTGGTGAGGTTGCAGATTGCAACAAACTCAATACCCCTGATATGGTGACCCGCACGTGCTTTCACTTGACAGACTCACACCTCTTTTCATCCTCCCACTGTTCAAAAGTGAAGCCAAAATATTCAGTATATAGGCACCGCCATCTTCTGCAAATGATGTCATTTGGATCGGGAGTCTGTAGTAATCACAGAGTTCAGAGCTGTTTCGCAAGAACTTGTCATAACTATGTCCTACACTGGATAATCTCAAACTGTGCTGTCACATGCCATGTCAGAAAAACAAACCAACAGTGAAGTCACTTTCACTGCTTCTCTCTTTGTCTTTACTCTACAGGAAAAGTGTACTACTTTAACCACATCACCAATGCCAGCCAGTGGGAACGTCCAGTAGGAGACGGTCGCGGAGAGCCAGATAAGGTTATTATGTGACATTTCAAAATGCATTTATAATATGAAAACTAACACTAAGTATTTATTATAGAGTACTATTCAACATAATAGCAAGGAAATGTTTTACAACATCACAAAGAAAGAGGACTGAACAAGAGTAGTGATGTGATAAAAGTTAGTGATGAGTGGGCGAGACTTTGTGCTTTGGAGCATTGATGTTAGAAGAAACAGTGACCTCTGATGGTTTAAACTCTTGATTTCTATACTCCTGTTAGTGATAAAAGTCTTTAAAAGGCTGCAATTTTATTCTTGTACAGAAGTGCTGCAGAATAAGTAATATTTTTTTATTTTCTATTTTTTCTTTGTTTGGTCATTCTCTGGTTATTCTTCGGATACTCTCCGATCCACAACTATAAATCATAGAATTACTTAGGTGCTCATTGCCTTGTGTGGAACAACTTGTAGCAGTAAATTTGGGCTCAAACGTTTGATAGTTTTGGCACAGGAATATAGAAAAGGGGGCACAGAGCATTTGACTGCGATAAAAAATTAGACACTACAGTATCTGTAGGTCTCCACCATCTCAGTGTCTAATCCCTGGATGTTCACTGATTCAGTCAGGAGTTTCTTCCTCTGGAAGTCTATAACTGTCACCTTTCTGGTGGTGATTTTGAAATGGTTCTGCTCACACCAGTCAAGTCCTAAGTGACCCCCGCCCCCCATGTTCCTGTTCGTTCCTCTTTGATACACATCCAATGACGACTGTTCCATCAGAGAACTTTTGAAGGTGGCAGTGGTCTGTGTTGTGTCTGAATTCTGATGTATAGAGGGTGAACAGAAAGGGAGAGAGCATCGTCCCCTGAGGAGTCCCTGTGCTGCAGATCACTACATCAGACACAGTCATGTGGTTTGTTGGTGAGGTAGTCTGTGGTCCATGCAGTCAAGTGGCAGTCCACTTCCACTCCCTTCAGCTTCCCTCTGGCATTGCTACTGGCAGCTTGTGACATTACATCAAAGATGAAGCTGATTTAGATCCAAAGTTGTGGTTTGTACATTGTTTGATACACTGTTGACAGAGACACTGCCCACATTAGTGGTAATTAAGTAATTAAGGTGGCATGAGGACATCAGGACATAATATTTTGTAATTTATCTGACCTGACCCACATTACAATCCCTGTAAACGAAACTCCAGTCAAACTTGGTACAAAATGTAAACATGAGCTCATCTTATCAAATGAATATGGAATATAAAATAAAGAGTGGTGGAGCTAAACAAAACTTGACTGTCCAGCCTCTCTTTGTTATGACTGACAGTGAAGTCTGAGGATTAAATTCACCAAATTCATTAACATTTAGAACTCCTGAGCCATTCAAGTTATGTTGTTAAAGAGTCTTTATGACTCTTTAACGAGTAAGCTATGAAGTCTTCAGATTCCTGACATTGATCAGTTTGTTTTTCTCTCACTCAGGTACGCTGCTCTCACCTCCTGGTGAAGCATAATCAGTCACGTCGTCCATCTTCTTGGCGGGAACAAAATATCACAAGAACTAAAGACGAGGCCCTGGAACTCATTCAGAGTATGTAAGATGTCAAGGACAGTGCTGGATAGATGAAGATTAATTTTGTCTGGAGAACATGTTTAATCTTTTCCTTAATCTGTGCAGAGTACATAGAAGAGATCAAGTCTGGAGAGGAGCAGTTTGAGACTCTGGCCTCTCAGTTCAGCGACTGCAGCTCAGCTAAGAACGGTGGAGATCTGGGGTTATTTGGCAGAGGTACACACTGAAGTGCACAACAGTCACTCACATAATAGTGCACAAGTATACAGGAATACTCATATTCACAAACAAAACACTTTAAAACATGTCATAGGTTCATAAATATGTTTTTTTTTTGTCAGTTTATTCACCAGGACAATGCGAAATTAACATCTTTGCACAAAAAAGATCTAGTATGTAATAGTTGAAGTATTGTTAAACCTTCTTTTGCTTTGG
The DNA here is from genome assembly GCA_028564955.1 of Terapon puta. Taxonomy (NCBI): domain Eukaryota; kingdom Metazoa; phylum Chordata; class Actinopteri; order Centrarchiformes; family Terapontidae; genus Terapon; species Terapon puta. Next base: position 19,718,911 of record JAOXYL010000061.1, read on the forward strand.
CTTATCATGAACATGAGCATTGTGGATTACTTTAAGTTAATTTAAAGTAATCCACAATGTTAAGTTAAGCTTCCATAAACATTCACTAGAGAAATAACTGTGAGTTAATCCACAACTAAAAATTGTCCAACAAATACTGTGTCCTCATGAATGAGAAATGTTTACTAAAAACCACTTGTTTTGAAAAAAATTGATTTATGTCTTAAGTAGGAACCATTTGGTTTCATTTTTTAAAAACAATTCACAAAAACACTTGTATTATGTATTGTACACTGTACTGTGGTTTTTAGTAAACATTTCTCAGTCATGAGGACACAGTATTTGTTCCATTTAATAAAAAAATCTATATTTGTGACCAATCTTTAAAGATTTATTTCTTAAGTAGGAACACATTTGTTTTGTGCCACTAACTGGGTAAGTTGGCCAGAAATTAAAACACAGTGCTGGTTTGCTAATGTTTTGATATGTTCTTCGTTTTTCCATTGCCGTTTCTTTCCCACCCATGTTAAAATCATGTATCTGTGTTTATGCTTTAGGTCAGATGCAGAAGCCTTTTGAAGACGCCTCCTTTGCTCTCAAAGTGGGAGACATGAGTGGTCCTGTTTTTACTGATTCTGGAGTCCACATCATCCTGCGTACTGGCTGACAGGCCGAGGTCACATACTGTACTTTGCTCTTACACAAACACACAAACATGCAGTTCAACCTAACCTGATAAACCACATTAATTTTAATGATGCACACCACCCAATAATTAAAACTTATAGGCTGAAATGTGCCGTTTCAAGTGGGATCACCTTGTTCCAACCACTGTTGAACATGTCATTACGCTGAGTATCAAGGAGGACAGCTGATTATTCCTGTAAGACCTCAAGCTTTTATTAACCGTGGCGATACCATTGAATAAAAACATGAGTGCCTGTGTTGAAGTGAGTGTCCCGTGGAAACTGTTTCACACAATGCGCAAAGTTTGAAAATGCATCTGTAAAAACTTTTTTTTGTCTCTGCATGTCTTCAAAAGGACCATTTTCTGTATCTTTACCAGTAACTTTTTCTTCTGTATGTGTGCCAAAGCAGTCCCTCTATCTCTGCTACTAATTTTGACCATAGATTCATAAAATAAGATACAATCTAGCCTTTGTCAGCCGCTGCAGTTTCAAGAAAACAGCATCAATCTTAGTTCTCTACATTGAGCAATGATTTTGTTTTTAACCCACTTTGACATTTGCATGCCCTCACCCCTCTCTTCCTCTTAGGATATGCAAGGATGGCACGGTTGAAAGCTTCCAGGTTTTAACAATCAGCTCTACAGCTTTTAAAAGCATCAACATTCATATGAACTGTTACGGTTGTGTTTTTCTTTCATCAATAAATACTCTTTTTTGTAAGTCTCGTCGTGTTTGGGTTAGTTCCTCTCTTTTTATTGTCAATCTTAATTTATAAAGCACCTTTCATACATGTAAGTCCAGTTCAAAGTGATTCAAAGATGATTGACAAGCTGATAATAAGATAGGACAAGTGTAGACTATTATTACTCAGTTGAACTGGAAAGTAAGTATAACATTAAAGTCAGCGTGTACAAATTCCAGGTCAGACAACAGATAACGAGGACCGCCATTTGCATAGAAATGAAAAAAAAAGAACTGCACTGCTCCAAAACCACACCTGTGTAATTATCTTTAAAAGCTTGAATGATAACATACGCAAGAACTCTCACGTTTATTTCCTTCACTTAAATTAACACTGCAGTCAAACAGGCAGTGCCAGTTTTCTTCTGATTCTTCAACAGCCCCCTTAAAATAACTTGTTCTTGCTCCTGTAGTTTATAGTATTTTGTGTATGTTCACTGGCTGATTTTTTTAGATCGGTTCTTGTTTGGACTCTAAAACAAGTAAAGAAATTTAAATACTGAAAATCAACACTGACAACCGATGTAAGGATTTAAACGCAGGTGTAGTGTGTCCCCTCCTGGTCCTGGTCAGCACCTGACTACATTACAGTCGTCCAGTCTGCTTGATATAAAAACATACTTTAGACTCACTTTGCCACTCAGAGAGAGAAATGGTTGCACTTCATTATTGAGTCCCACATGAGCCTTGAAGTTGAGATCTGTAACAGAGACCACGCCAAGGTTTCATCCAGTGGAAATCAATTTTAAAACCGTTTTCTGTCTGAGCTTTAGAGCCTTTGCTTAAACATCCAGCTATTATCCTGATAGAGTTGTAATGTGGTCAATGGTGCTTCATCCTTAGTGTTGTGACCACTTACCTGAGTATTTCAGTCTTAACCAGGTTAAAACTGTCCAGCAGGGGCTTCACGAGTTTGACAGCATTTTGTACTGTATGATGAAAGACATTTAAAAATACAAAGCTCTGGTCTGACAGACTCTATTAATATAGAATAGAAGGATTTGCTAAACCTGCTTTTAATGTGGAAGGTGTTGTTTTTTTCCCCTAAACTTTGTTTTTGAGTTTTCAACACAGAAATGACAGGTATCAAGCTTTTCATTGAAAGGTATTGTTTGATAATGTGAGCAAACCTGCGGCTTAGAGTGCTTTATGTCAAATGCTACGAAGAACCAATCTAAAAAATCAGCCAGCGAACATAACATACACAAAATACTATAAACTACAGGAGCAAGAACAAGTTATTTTAAGGGGGCTGTCGAAGAATCAGAAGAAAACTGGCACTGCCTGTTTGACTGCAGTGTTAATTTAAGTGAAGGAAATAAACGTGAGAGTTCTTGGGTATGTTTATGTTCAAGCTTTTAAAGATAATTACACAGGTGTGGTTTTACAGCAGTGCAGTTTGACAAATTAATTTTTTTCATTTCTATGCAAATGACAGTCTGTTGTCTGACCTGGAATTTGTACACGCTGACTTTAATGTCACACAGTCCCTGGTAAATGTACTCAACCTAAACATTTCTTAATAAACACTGACTGAGTCCCTAAGAGTTTAATTATTTTATACTTATTTTCCAGTTCAACTGAATAATAATCTTTCATGTTATATATTGAAAACTTAAATCAGAGGCTCCTCTTATGGAATAAACCATGCTTTTCCTTTCTAGCTTTGAGACATCTAGAATAAGAAACTTTCTTGCTTTTATTTACATTTAACAATATCCTTTGGAAAGGTTTATAGCCTTTAAAGCCAAAGACCATGTTTATATTGATATTATGATATACATCAATACATATATGATATTTCAGCATTAAACATGAAAATACCTTTTGTCTGGAAAAACAGGTTGTGAGGATGAAGATGAAAAAATTGTGCACGTGTGCTGAGACAAAAGCATTCTTACCCTTGAGACAGGAAACGTGACTGACACTTTTAGGAGAGAGAGAGAGAGATTTAATTTTTCCACAGTGACAACAGAAGAGGTCACATGATGAAGTTAATTTAACAGTTTAATTTAATGTCTCTGTAAATTGCTGAAAATGTTGTCAAGCAAGCTTGTAAGAACAAATCTAAAAGTACATGTGAAGATGTCATTTTGCAGCTATGAGGTGTGTCCCGTTTTTTGGCCCCTTTCCTTGTATGATTAGTTATCACATTATCTTAATTGTGAGGCGATTACTGTATATATAAGCACAGTTTCGCTGCTTTGCTGTTACCTGCAGACTCGACAGTCTCACCACATCCTGGGCTGGAACTCTCATCTGCTGAAACTCGAAGAGGTAATAACTTCTTTTTGATTTTTGATGTTAATGATGACAAATTGTGGAAAATTTATGTTTAAAGGGTTAATTCACTCTTACGACAAATGCCTTGTAGTATCTTCTCATTGCATCAAGAGCTGTCATATGTCAAAAGATGATTTTTTTGTCTCAGTACTCTGGGGGTGAATGGGATTTTGTTTGTAGAGAAAAATAACATTTGAAAAACAAGAGATAGAATATATTGTTTTTTTGTTAATCAAAAGTAATTTGAACTTTTATTAAATGCTACATATAGAAGTCCATTCAAGTTTTAACTGAATTGGGATGGCAGATGTAATTGAGTGATGAGCAAATAAAACCACTGCTGTCTTTTTTTTGTCACTTTGCACAGGTATCTGTATTTTTCCTCCTCTCCATAATTCCTTACTGCTCTACTAACTGTGCCATGCCTGATAAAGCTTTTTAATTCCTGCCCAAATACAGGATTATTATTATGTGGTGCACCCAGCTCTGCCTCATCATACACAAGCAAAGCTTTGACCCCGTGTATACAATTAACTGTTATATCAGATGTGCCAGAAATAGGACTTTTCAGGATTATGCAAATAATTATAATGTGTGGGTGACAGATTCCTAAAGTCTTTTGCTATGCAAACTATAGCAGTAAAAGAACAGTTAACATTATGACGTTTTTTCAAATTTGAAGCTTCTTGATCAGCTTATCAGTTGTGTGGTGTGATTTGTTATGTAGTGAGCCATAAAATCCTACAGCAGGATGAAGAAAGTTCAAATTGATTGCATTGAATGATGATTCCTTTGCAGGTGAAATTATACTTACTGATTCTCTTTTCTACTCTGTTTTTCACTGAAATCTTTATTTCTCTTTGGCTGCAGCCATGTCTTCTTTTAGAACCCCGCCCCTACTCTACCTGAGTCTCCTCCTCTTTCTGTCGAGCACCTTTCCTGTCCTCACCTGTCGGACCGGAAACAGCAAAGAGTGTGCATCCGCTCCCTTTGTACCAGCCCACAACCTGGTGGGGGAGGGCTTTGATGTGGTCACTCTGCAACGTAAAGGAGCCTACGTGGTCGATGTGGAGACCTACCTCACCCCAGAAGGCACCTGTACTCTGGTGACCAACCCTCTTCAAGGCAACGCGCAGCAGAAAGTAATTTAACTCAGAAAAGCACAAACACAAATGTACACACACTGCAGTAACTTAAACACAAACACCATGTTGACGTGTTAACAGTGAGATTCTCTCCTCTATCTTCAGCTGCCAGTCTCTGCAGTGGACTGGCGTGCATTCAGCCGCTGTGATGAACATTTCCACAACAGCGCATACACCTCTGTTAGGTATGCTGTGGTACACTAACATAAATGAATGAATTGAAATGAATATCAGTACGTTGCTAAGTTTTAACTGGACAGTCCCTGTTCAGAGAAGAGTTTCAGCAGAGGTCAATTCTGGTGTGTGTTTGATGCTAAAATTAGATCACAGAAACAATTTTTTGTTGAAAACTCATGTCAGTATTATATTTTGAAATGAGAGAGCTTTAAAAAAATGTATTTCCTATTAATTATGTCCACAGCTCACTGGTTAATGGATACACCTCCCAGGACACCAATGACTGGAGGGTAGGAAACATCTGACACCTAATGTTGAAATACAAGCGTATATTCTTTGTAATATTATTATTGTAACTCACACATAGATGTGAGACATATTTTGTGACCATTATACACTGAGAAAAACTACAAAGAAAAGAAACCAAGTCATAAAAATGTTGTTGTAATTTTACCTTTAAAGTAAAAGCATTTCTACGGAACCCCTGAAGGGACATGTGCAAAAAAAAATTGAATTGAATGGAATTTTTTTTTTTACCTAAAGTGCTGCTGATTTTGTCATGGTGACTGTGGTAGAATACCAAACAGCCTCTTATTTTAACAGGTGGGCCTGAACTTGAAGTCTGACAGCTTGGAGATGGGGGGCACGCGGTCCAGGGCGTATAATTTTGCTTCAGCCAGGAGCAAAGTGGACCGCCACACCTTCAGCATTCACAGGGCCACCTGCAGCCATTACAAGTAGGGTGACATCACCTCTGATTTTTCTACTAAGTTTTTAATCCACAGTCAATTTACCATTCTGTGTTTCTGTGTTTAGTTACCGTGTGTCAATCAGACCACCCCTGAGCTGTGAGTTCAGCAAGGATTTGTTGGCACTGCCCAGTTACAGCTCCTCGACCGTGGCCCAGTACAGACAGCTGATAGATACCTACGGCACACATTATGTTCGCCAGGTTAAAACACACATACTTTCTCTCTCCTGCTCACCACATATATTCTATTAGTTCATCTTAAAGTTGCAACATCAACATTCACAACAACATTGTACTTTATTTCAGGTTAACCTTGGGGGGCAACTCAGGAGAGTCACAGCTACACATACCTGTTTGTCCACTCTGAACGGATTCACTTCAAGTCAGGTACATATTGTTTGAACATTGGCGATTATAATGTACCTATTTAACATAAAAGGGGCTACATCACCATTTCATACCATTGATCCAGTATCCACTGTATATTCTTATATATTGTATACACCCCTGTGACTGATATCCTGATGCCTGTTTCTTCCTATTAATTCCACACTGCTGCTCTGTTCATCACCCAGTGGCCAAATTTTATATTTATTTGTTGTGATTAACTTAAATCAACTGCAAGGAAGTTTTATTATGTGTTAATCTTGAGCTTGTCGTCTCATTTGCTTATAGAAGGGCATCAGTGTTACATTGAGTTTGTTTTATGACCAGTAAAAAATGTATATATCTTACTTCCTGTCCTCTAGGTGCACTCTTGCTTGACACTTGGTATCTCTATTGGCCTCGGTAAGGCCACTTTATCTGCCAACAAGAAGTCCTGCAACGCAGTCCTACAGAACCAGGGTGTCTCTGCCTCTTACAGCTCCGGCCTCCATCAACACTACACTGAGGTGGTAGGAGGCAACGGCTGGGTGGGAGAGTTTGCACTCACCCATAATGACTCCGTGAACTACCGAACATGGCTGTCATCCCTCAAGGATCATCCTGATGTCATTCAGTATTCCCTGAGGCCACTGCATGAGCTGGTGTCAAATAAGACACAGAGGGCAGGAATTAAGGCTGCCATAGAGCAGTACATACAAGACAACGCCATCCCTGCCTCGCCAAAACAACCCTACTGTGCCAATGTCCCTAACCTGGCTACCAACTGTTGTCCGAAACAACTCTGGAGGGGAACACTGGAGGTGACCATCTTCCGAGCCTGGGGTCTGAAAGGAGATATTGTGGGCAAGACTGAGGCGTATGTAGACAAAGTGTTAACAATGAACAGGATTTATCAAAGACAAATGTAAATGAATTAGTTTCTTTTCCTAACATCTGTTTTATCCAATTCACAGGTATGTTAAGATGTGGTACGGCTCCATCTACCGCAGGACTTCAGTGATCAGGTCACACTACCCTCACTGGAACGCTGTTTACAAACTCGGCAATGTCAGTAAATCTTCAGTCTTTTTTCTTTCATCAGCCAAGGCCAATAGGAGCCAATAAGCACTTTTCAATAGTAACACATTTATAGTAGTGTCAAATTGATTGTTTGACAGATCAGATATTTTTTTTACATTCTTCTGATTAAAATTGAATTTCTAATTTTTATTAAGGTGGATACACACGCGGATCTTAAAATTGAACTCTGGGATGAAGATGTGGGCAGGGATGATCTCCTGGTGTCGTGTGTGAGATCGCTGCGCCCAGGGACATCCAGTTTCATCTGTCGAGACAAGAAAGGCAACGTTGAGGTCCGGTACACTCTGACCTGCGACCGTTACCTCACTGGAGACAGGTGCAACCAGTACAAACCATCTCCATAGTGAGAAATTCACTTTTCTTGCCACAAGTTTGACACAACATTTGAGGATTGCTTTCTTTGTCATTAAACACACAGCAGAGTTTTTCAGAAATATTTGCTGTCAAGATTGTTCCAGGTGTTTGGGTTAAAGTATATTTACATTATCAAACTGAAGTGAACTGATCAGAGCTGAAAGTATAGGCTCTTGTTTTGTGTCTGTTTTTACTGACATTACTGATGAACTTCAGTAATTTAGATTCAGTGGTTTATCATTGTTAAATAATTTTCTGGTGTTGGGCATCTGTGCAATATTTTGGTGCAGGACATTTGCACAATATTTTGTGGTGAGTATGTTTTGGTGTGTGTGACTCTGATGCTAACTGTAGCTTGTCTGAATATGTGTGCTGTTACTCAACTGTCTCGTTCCCTTGACTGCTGGAGACATTTTAAAGCCTAAACTAATCTAAACTAGTCTCATTTGGGAGTGATAATAGATTTTGATTTTAAACTTGGTGACATTTTTGTTGAATTTCTTATGCAAATAAAGCCTATGAAAACGAGCTGTGTGTTTGAGTGAGGTGCCTTCAAAGCTAGAGAAAACACTGATTTAAAATTACAACTTGCAAAGAACCTATTTTTTTTACAATTTCTAAAATTAGATTTAACATATAGACTTCTCTCAGTAAACTTCAGACTCCAAGATGGTTGGAAAATATATATATAAGTCTGCACTTCTCAAAGTGATTTTCTTGCTGATGTTTCTCAGTTTGCACTTAAAAGAGAAATAGGTAACTCTTATTCATATTCACTAAAACATTCACAATGTCCTGACAGGAGTAGTCTCCTCTGGTGTCATCCATCACTGCTCCTGCACAGGTTTTGCTCCACTACACAGTAATTCAAAGTGGACTTTACAGTGGATAAACATAAACAACAAACAGTAAATATACAGAAGCTGAGTGAAGAGATGAAGAGCAATGAAGAAAAGCAAGTTAAAAAGAGAGTTAGACTGAGTGACAGTGAGAGGCTTTAGAGGTGAGGTGGAGCCTGCTTTAGTAAGAGGAACAGTGACCCTGAACATATGCCCACGCTAATTTTCAAAATAAGAGCTCTTATGTTTAGATAAGGAGCTTCTCTTCATAATGTGGACATTACCAACTGGCACTTCAAGAGTAGGCTATTCCCAGTTAAAGTTTTACTGTCCTTATCTCCTCTGATTTGTTGATTTGTTGATCCCTTTCTTCCCTTTATTTCTCATAAACTCCACTGAGAAGATAACGAGCTCCATCGTCCTCTTATATCTGAGTTCAGACCAAAGGTTCTTTCTCTTGCTGGTTCTGATTTTCATAACTGGAAGTAGAGAAGCAACAACAACTTTGTGACCATTTGGAACAGGTAAGAAACTTTTTATTATCATTTCTAAGCATAGCAGAAAGATATCACTGGCAGTCTTTTATAGATCATGCAAACATCTACATGGGACAGTAGACAGAGTGCATGATTTGGGCTCTAATTAGAGCAATATTATTAATGAAAACAACAAAATAATTCTCTTGCATCAACACAGCGAGCAGATTCATTTCAAGCTCAAAGGCTGCAAATTTTTATCTGTATCAACTCAAAGCAAGGCAGAAATAAAGGTGTCTAGGATTGCAAAATATAAATAGTTTTTGGGCAATGACACATGCCATTCTTAACATGAAAACAAATCTTAGAAAACAATTCAGTCGGTCAGATGTTCAAACTGTACATTGTTGTGACAGCTTTTGTTGCATGTGCAGATTAACACAAACATGCCATAAAAACATACAGCGTACAATTCATAACAGGGCCATAAAACTGGAATTGCAGTGTGCAATCAACAATAATCTCCAAAGAATGTCATCAGTATATCTTAATGATTCAAATACCTCAATTCACCCACACTAAAATAATAAATACAAACAACAGCAATAGAAACAGCAATAATAATACTCTTACTTCTCTTACTCTTATAATATTACAAAGTATGAAGATAATTGTTAGGTTGTGAAAATGTCAGGAACAGCCATATCACATTGTGCATCAATAGCAATAAAACAACAGGGGTAAACAGCGCTGCTGTAAATCAATATTGCTGCCCACTAATCACACCCTTCATCTTTTAAACCTTAAAAAGCAAACATTATGATAAATGAAGTGAATAAGTGAATTGGTATTTTTTATATTGTTATCCTTTAACAAAATGGTAAGAAGCACATGGTCTGTTTGCAAACATTTGCAGTTTACCTTCATTAATAATCATCGACAATTGATACCATCCTCATCTGCTTTTCTTTTTTTCTGAAATATTTCTCCACTTTGTCACTTTGGCTCTAGCCATGCTCTCCTTTTCATTCTTTACCCCTCTCTACCTGGGTCTACTCCTGTTTCTGTCTTTCCACTCCCATGTTCTCTCCTGTCAGACTGGGACACGAAAGCAGTGTGTGTCTGCTCCTTTTGTACCAGGCCACAACCTGGTGGGAGAGGGCTTTGATGTGGTCACCCTGCAGCGTAAAGGGGCTTACATGATTGATGTGAAGACTTTCCTCAACCCAAGTGACACCTGCACTCTGTGCACCAACAGTCTTCAAGGCAATACTTTGCAGAAAGTAAATAATAAATACAGTAAACAATGACAGAAACTTTGCAGCAACTTTAACAACTGTATATACTTCATGTGTGTATGTTGACCAAAATGTTTAATTTTAATTTTCAGCTGCCGGTTTCTGCAGTGGACTGGCGCGCTTTCAGCCGATGCAATGCTGACATCTACAGCAGTGCACACACCTCTGTAACGTATGTGACAGCTTTGTATCACTGCAAGGAATATAGCACCTACTTTCATATTTCAAGTATATGTCACACCAGTGACCAAACAAAAGTCAGTTAATACTTGTAACTGTGCACTAGTCTTGACAAAAGAATGAGGTTATTACAAATTCAATATTTTAAAAAGCCTCAAAATTGCCTTAGAAATAAAAGAGCGTTAATTGTTATTATTACCTTTACACTGTGTCCACAGCTCACTGATAAACACTTACACGCACCAGGACAGCAATGACTGGAAGGTAGGAAACCTCTAATATCTATAGTTCACAAGAAATTAATATTTCAGTGTTATTATTAGAAATCATACATATGTAGACCACTTTACTCCTGAATCTGCCTAAAAGTGCCTGGAATTATCAGCTTTTGAAGCACCTTATTGCCAAAAAATATAAACATATTTATGTTTTTAAGGCTCATTAAATAATTAAATGCTAACAGAACAGGAACCAGTATATTATATGAAATGTATTTGCAAGTGGGTGTCAAAATTAATACATTAAATTGGTGATTCTGTGTAAACATAAAGCTCTTCAAGTAACTTTTATCTTTATTTATTTATTTTATTAGGTTGGACTGAATGTAGATAAGTTTGTGTCAGCCAACCTGGAGGTGGGAGGAACACGCTCCTCTGTGTATAAGTTTGCTACAGAAAGGACAAGAGAGGACCGTTTCTCCTTCAGCGCTCACAGAGTTACTTGCAGTCATTATCGGTATGGTGTGAAGATCTCTGCATGACAGAATAAAATTATTCAGATAGGTCTGTTAAGATAATTTCAGACAGTTTAATATACTATTTATATATATATCTTGTGTCTAGTTATCGTGTGTCAAGCAGGCCACCCCTCAGCTCTGAGTTCAAGAAAGATTTGGCAAGACTTCCGAGTCTCTACAACTCCTCCACCAGAGCTCAGTACAGTGAGCTCATACACACCTATGGCACACACTACATCCGCCAGGTTAATACACAAGCAAGCACCATCACTTCATTCCTTTATTTCACAAAATATAAACAACATATTTTTTGTCTCAATAACATTGCATTTCATTTCAGGTTTATCTCGGAGGGCGACTCAGGCGAGTCACAGCTGCACGTACCTGTTTGTCCACACTGAATGGGCTCTCCTCAAGTCAGGTACATATTATATATTTCCAGACAGTGTATAATGTAGGGTTTTAAGCTCTGACCTACTTGCTTTGATGTTGAGAATGTAACCAAAGATGGGCAAGCACATAATTGGGATTGTCAAATGGGACTCTTACATTCATTAGTGTTATGCTAACTGAGCCCACACCACCTCCACAAGGATCAGCAGTGGACAATAACTTGGACCAAAGCACCAGGTCTGGCCTTAAATTCATAATGGCTGTTTCAGATGGGATTGTTCAACTATCTATCAATTTTGGTTCATTTTTGCCCTACAATACCTTCATTTGTTTACTCTCCACTCATTCCTTTTTAAATTTTAGTCTATGGATACATAGTGAAGAGCAGGTCAACCAGTGATTGCAGGGTTGGTGGTTTTACAAGTGTCTTCGAATGACTGGGAGACGACCATCACCATTTACTGATCTAAGCTTAAGTACTGAATTAGAGTGATGGGATTTCTGAACACCAAAACGTGACCTCAGTGATGACAACTCAATGAATCCTAGGCTGCTGATGGCTGTAACAACAAACTTCATAGGTTGTAGAACTGATCACACACACACACTCTTGACATGCAACTCAATTATCGTTCATCCTTTACATGAATGTGTACGCTTGTGTGTGTATAGTTGATTCTCATGGATGCACAGGAAAGAATAAATCATGATGGCTAAGGAAGCCTAAAAAAATTCCAAGAAGAGAGTGAAGTCCTCCATGGCCTGAATAAAGTCCAAAATGCTGCAGTATGTGAAGCCTCTTCCCCAGTTTAGATTCAATGATTCCCATATATCATCACATATATCGAGGTGATGGACAGGTGACCAGAGTCTTCCTGTTGATGCAGAATGTGATGGGATGCTGTTCATGTGAAGGTCATGCACAGACCTTGGGGGTGTGGATGTGAAGTGCGGATGGGCTAAAAGGTGCCTGAAAACTGTTGAGGAGTGGGTGACCTTTTGAACAAACATCCTATTTATCCGTTATCCATTGTTTATAACTACCTTTCAATTCCTCCCCCTGTCCTCTAGGTCCACTCCTGTTTATCACTTGGGTTCTCTATAGGTCTGGGGAAGTTTGCATTATCCAGTAGCCACAAGTCTTGCACGAATGTCCTACAGAACCAGGATGTCTCCACCTCGTACAGCTCTGGACTCCACCAACACCTTACAGACGTGGCAGGAGGCAGTGGTTGGTTGGGGGAGTTTTCACTCACTCATAATGACTCCCTGGGCTACAAGAATTGGATGAACAGCCTTAAGGACCATCCAGATATTGTCTCATACTCCCTGAGGCCAATGTATGCGCTGGTATCAAATGAGACACAGAAGGCAGGGATAAAGGCTGCAATAGAGCAGTACTTAGAAGACAATGCTGTGAAGAACTCGCCCAAGGAACCAAAATGTGGGAGCCATAAATCCAACTTGGCCTCCAACTGCTGTCCCCAACAGGCCTCAAGGGGAACTCTGGTGGTGACCATCGTCAGAGCCTGGAATCTGAAGGGAGATCTAACAGGCAGGACTGAGAGGTTAGTAGGGTGGAAAGGGATTGAGATTTGAAGGTCAAACGAAAATATTGATTAATGACTTGCTTTTCCTTGTTTCCTCTTATTTACAGCTATGCTAAGATGCGGTATGGTTCAATATATCACAGAACTCACATGGTCCACTCAAATGATCCCTGGTGGAATGCTCGTTATGATCTCGGCAAGGTCAGTAAATCTCATTACAGATTGAAAAAGAACCAATTATATGGCCTCAAAGAAGGTCTGATGCACTTTTTAAGCTGTAGACTGGCTATACCTAAGGGCTAGTTAGCTCAATTAAAAAAAAAAAAAAAAAAAGGTGTAATGGCCTCACTCAGTATTCCAACACAGGCACTGTGACCCAAAAAGGATTTATACCATTCAACAGAAAAGAAGATGCCATGAAAAGTTCATTATGCTCACCAAGACTACTTTCTTAGAAATTGATCCATTAATTACAGTAACATTTGGAAAGTCAAGAAGATCCAAATTATGCTGTCCCATTCACTTGCACGGGAGGCCAACACAAAGTCAGATCATTCTGCTAGAACAAGTCTGGAACGTGAATGCTCTTAACCAACTTGGCTGGAGATTTTACTGTGCATGCTCCATAGGCCTCAAAACACAGAAGCATGAGGACGCCTTTTGGGCTTTTGGGTGTATGCACCCAGTGAACCACTTTCAAAGGGATTAATGGTGCACAACTCGAAACTACAAATCAGTTCTCCTTGATGTATCCATGGTCTGGATAGTGCTGTCTGCTGAGGGACAGGAAAGAACCTGATATTGATCCATCATATTAGCTTTTAGCTGTTAGCTATTAACCCTGAGAGGTCTAAACCATAACAAAGTTTTGTTATTACCTTCAAACATTTTTGGTACTGTTGGATGATACCTTTGAATACAAATATGTAATTAATTAACGCCATTGTGCTTATTGGGGATGATCCACAGACCTCAACTCATCATTTGAAGGATAATAGTATAACAGTGTTTTAATGTTATTTTTTATTGTAAATATTTACCCTTTCTTTTCTTTCTTTAATGAAGGTGGACACACACTTGGGTTTAGTGGTCGAGGTATGGGATCAGGACGTATGGCATGATGACCTTCTGGGGTCATGTGTGTGGCACCTGAGCCAGGGGACACACACACTCACCTGTCCAGCTAAGAATGGTGGCTTTGAGGTCCAGTACACTCTGACCTGTGACCCTTACCTCACTGGAAACAGATGCAACCGTTACAAACCATCGCCAAATACTACTTAGTTTTCCAAATGAAATCAGTCAGTCATCCCTTTCAGTCACCAAAATAAAGTTTTTTAATGGATTGATAATAGGCTTTTTTTGGCAATAACAGTCAGAAAGTCTCCTTTTGTATCTGCCAGATAGGAGGGTGTGTTGTGTCTCTGCTAAACTGACAGCAGATGGCAGGCCAGATAATTCAGTCCTGACAGGACAGAATAAACATAACAAAAGTTATTTTTGTTTTGTTGTCACTGAATCAGTTAGCGTAACTGCCATATTGATAA
>JAOXYL010000061.1:19736862-19747729 GCA_028564955.1 Terapon puta
GATAGATAGATAGATAGATAGATAGATAGATAGATAGATAGATAGATAGATGTGTGTGTGTGTGTGTGTGTGTGTGTTATATATATACATAGATACAGAGTATTAAATACTCTGCATGATGGTGATTATGTGTGACCATCAAGCAGCTTAAGTAACTTTTTTTTTTATTCTAACAGTCAAAGACGGATCTGTTTGAATCGACCAGCCTGGATGTGAGAGGAACCGAATCCTCTGCGTATAAGTTTGCGACAAGCAGGAACAGAGAGGATCGCTTCTCCTTTAGCATTCATGGAGTCACCTGCATCCATTATCGGTATGGTCCAGACCTCTGCATCACAGCATGCAATTCTTCAAACACGCTTTGTTATGACCCTGTGAAATCTAGTGTTCTGGGAAGAACATAGGCTGGTGTACTCAGGTGGCCGTTTATTTGTTAGTAACCACAGAAAAAAAGTACAAAATAAATATGTGACTTGACAAGCCCAGATGAAAAGTAGAGCTGACACAAAAAGAAACGGTGGCGGATGGCACCGAACCAGCAAACAAGTGAAACAAGTTCCACTGTAGTAACGAAAATTCACTGGCAAAACACCAAATTCAAAGACAGCACAGGAAAACAACAAGCTGTGAGAACAAAAGGAGGAAAACCAAAAAGAAAATACAAAAGCTAAAAACAAAAACAATCCAGTTTTACGTGTGAGGCAAGGTTGTACCCAAATGCAAGACAGAATGAGACGAGATAGAGCAGGGCTGGTTTAGGCAAAGAAGAAGTTTATTGAGGCTTAGTGGCAGGCAGAAGAGACGGTTAGACAGGCAAGTACAGGTTGGACAGGCATGCAGGCTCGTACAGGACAGACACAGGCGTGGAGGCACACGACAGGAAAAGTACAAACAGGCACAGGACAAACAACAAATGAAGACAGATTCAGGAAATACGCAGCAAACAAACAGGAAATAAGTCAGAGATCTGACACAGAACTAAGGAAGGGGATTGGTTTATCTACTGTAGGTGATGGGGATGTGGAAACAGGTGAGGAACCTAACAGGGAACAGGTGAAACTAATTGGGGCAGAGTGGGCAATCAAATTGGAGGACACACAATAGACAAAATGGTTAAGTGAGGAGAGGCAAGAATACAAAATAAGAGAGACAGGAAGAGTGCATGACCAGACTGAAAATGGACAATGAGAGTGACAACGCAGGTGACAAAAAAGTACAATGACAGGGGAACATCAGGGAACAACAGAGGAGGACCATGACACCCAACTACACCCATTTCATTTAATTTACTGTTCTCTCTCTTTATGTGTAGTTATCATGTGTCAGACAAACCGCCCCTCAGCTCTGAATTCAAGAAGGATTTGGAAAGGCTGCCAAGTCACTACGACTCCTCCACCAGGGATCAGTACAGGGCGCTGATAGACACCTATGGCACACACTACGTCCGGCAGGTTAAAAAACAACACACACATGCAATTCTAATTTCCTAATTTCACAGATTATAACACCATATCTTTGTCTCAATAACACTGTACATTTCAGGTTTTCCTGGGTGGACGACTTCGGCGAATCACAGCTATACGCACCTGTTTGTCCACACTGAATGGGTTCTCCTCAAGTGAGGTACATGTGACACAGTAACCACACTCACTCACACATACACACAAATATAGATGATATTATGCTGTTATGAAAGCACAAATTAACAAACTTTTTTTCATGCTTCCAAACCCCATACCAAACTAGTTTTATGCTTTTATTTTAAAATCCAGTTTTCCTGTATTTAGTTTTCAATTTACAGGCAGATGACACCAGCAGTGCTGCACACAACTAAAACTAGTTTTTTCTAAGATTTCATAATATTCAAATATATTAAAAAATATTCAAATTTAAATCTTAAAGTAAATGCCATGTACCTTCAAATCGAAATTTCAATCTGTGCATATTCTGTCATTTCTTCCTAGACAAAGGAAACATTTCTGTTGCAGGTCATTTCATTTGGTGTAAAGGGTTAAGATCCTTTGCCTCTGAAAGTAATAGCAATGATTTACTTAATTTTCATACTCAGACCATTCAGTGGTCTCTCATGCTTTTATGTGCAGCATGTTTAAATATTTTCCTCTCGTCTTCTAGGTCCACAACTGCTTATCTTTGGGTTTCTCTATAGGCCTGGGGAAAATATCATCATCTAGTTACAGATCGTCTTGCAGCAGAGTCATGAATAACCAAGACACCTCTGCCTCGTACAGCTCCGGTCTCCACCAACACCGCACAGAGGTAGTATGAGGGACCGGTTGGACGGGGGAGTTTTCACTCACTCATAACAACTCCCTGGGCTTTAGGATGTGGCTGAACAGCCTTAAGTACCGCCCAGATATTGTTTCATACGCCCTTAGGCCAATGTATGCGCTGGTGCGAAATAAGACACAAAAGGCAGAGGTACAGGCTGCCATAAATGAATATTTACGAGAACACGCACGGAGTAAGTCATCCAGCGAACCACGGTGTAGCTCCTACTCTAACATTGCTGGAAACTGCTGTCCTATAAAGACCCGCAGAGGACGCCTGGAGATCACCCTAATCCGAGCCTGGAATCTCTATGGAGATTATACCACCACGACTGACAGGTGAGTAGGGTGAGGTAAGGAACTGATATCTGAAGGTAATATATTAAACAACAATATGAATCCACTGCCAATCATCTGTTTATTTTCCTTGTTTTCTCCTATTTACAGCTATGCTATTATACGGTATGGTTCCTATGAACACAGGACTAGTATGATTGAGTCAAACGACCCCCGGTGGAAAACCGTTTATAATATGGGGAAGGTCAGTAAATCTTCTTATTTCAGATCAGCTCCAAAGAACACAAGAGTAAACAAATGTAATCCTTTTATTTAGCCTGAAAGGATGCTAGGGTCTGTATGTACTTCCTCTACTTAGAAGGTCGAAAATAGTTGATTAAATCATCTGATCCCATTTATATGTCAGAAGCCAACAAGAGGTCAGCCAGCTCAAGTAGACAAAGCCTTGTACATGTGAATGATCTCAAGCAACATGCTCCAGGGGCCCAAAAGTATAGTATCAAATAAACTTATCATAAACTTATCATAAAAATAGACACTTGAACAAATGTAATTGTGATAAAAATGACATTAAATAACAGAAATGGAGAGGGCAGGGCTTTTGTAGAGCTTTTATGTCATCCATATTCATGTATAATCTGTGTTATTCAATCAGTGAGCAACTTTCATAGAAATTCATGGGGTGCATTCTTTGAAAGCAGGATCTAGTTGTCCTTTATATACCCATGGTTTGACATTTTAACATGTTCAATTAGTATCATTTCAGTTTGCCATATCTGTGTGTTCAAGCATTTCATGAACCCACGAGGCCCATTGTTCTTTTTACTCAGCATGATCCATAAACCTCAACTTGCTATCTGTATTTCTCAACATTTGTAAGGATTTTAATTGTCATCTCAATTATTTTAATGTCATATTTTTAATAAAGGTGGACACAAGCCTGCTTCTTGAGGTGGAGATCTGGGATGAGGACTTGGATTATGATGACCGTCTGCTAAGGTCTCGCTTCATCATAAAACAGGGATCATACAGATACACCTATACATGTCGGACATCCGGCTTTGAGGTCTATGCCACTCTGACCTGCGATCCTTATCTGACTGGAGACAAATGTGAACGTTATAAACCATCTCCACGCTAAGAAATGTATTTTGGGGCTATACTATTGATCATTGCTGCTTGCTTTGCTTTAAGATACAACCAAAATCACATTTAGTAATCCTTTGTATGTTCAAAAATAATGTAATGTTTTTTGTTAGTTTGTTTTTTAATTAGATTGTTTAATTAGATTAGATCACTGTCTGCTCTGCATGTGACAGACTGACATTACTGCTTCAAATTTGATTGGCTGTATTGAAATATGTCTCCGATAATGAAACCAAAAAAATACAACTTTATCTCTTTTGGTTTGAGGGATTTACAGAGCAGACAGGTAAGCATGCTGTAACAGACAAAAAGTCGAATTGAATGATTAATTGTGATATCAGAGCTGTGGATTACTTGCTTAAATTGTAGTCAGTCAGTCACAAGAGACACATAGTCATTGTAATAAAGCTTAATACATATATTCCTCCCATTGAAACACACCCCTATTCAGTTGTTTTTTATATTTTTAAGATTTATAAGATTGCCTGTGAGTAAAACATGTTGATGTGTACATTAATAGTAGTTAGCTGCTGTGTGTTTTTGGTGGCTGGGCGGTTTTACATTTAGCTTGCAGTGTAACTGTATAACAGTTGATTTTTCATATGTATCAAAAGTGGCAAGGCTTGTTTTCTGTAACCTTTTCATACAAATAAATACTATCAAAGCATCTCCTTTGTGTCCTTAAAATGAACATGACTGATATTTGTGTTTTTCCAAAGCATGAGATGAAACACCCTCAACACCCTGCACAACATATTATGTTGTATATTACACTCTGTTTGAGCCAGATAAGGACGAGACACACACTGATTATCTATTGAGCTAAAGTTTTAACACATAAATAGACACAAGTAATTTTATATTGCTGTTGATATAAAATTAATTTTAACTCATAACATCTTGTTTTGCCAACAACAGCACCCTGTAAGTTCTCTTTGATTTGGTAACTGCATTTCCTACAACTACCACAGGAAAATGTAAAGTTTGTATTTAACAACAGCTGATTGCATCCTCAAACAGTAACATTTCTTACATCTGTACATAGGGTAGATAGAAATATTAGCTCTATAGGACTGAACTCGTGGGCAATAATTCAATATACAGTATAATAAAAGAGAAAAGATGTCAGGAGACTTGACATTGATTCGGTGCAACAAGGATGAAGATGTACAAGCTGTTTGGTTGTTCTCAGGTTAAGGAAATAAATGAAAGTCACACATGAGATGTCAGTCAAAAGTCAGATCTGTGACTGGAATGTATCTTATGTTTAGTGAGCTAAAGGTCCACGAAGGTGGATTAAGAGAAAGCCTGACTTAATTCGATAATCGATACTTGCAAAGCAGTAAAATAAAGTACTAATAAACCAAAAAAGTCATCCATACAGTACTGGGACTTTTTCATGAAGCTTCTACAGCACCAATAAAACTCGTTGTGTGTTGTCCTCCAGCATCCAGTCTACCTGCACACCTGAAAATCTACCTGCACACCTGTAACCCCTTCACTAATGAAGTTCCTGTGACATTTACACCCCAGCTCTTCACTTCACACTTTATGCAGATTGTTTGGTTCACCTCCACCATAACACAAAGTTCATAGAAAAATCCAGCGTGACCTATTGTTTTATTTTATTCTATATTATTTTTATATAAGACTATAGTTTCAGCAAGTACAGAGTAAATGTTATAATGTCTTAAAATATGTATTTTGTTTTACATTGTGATGTACAAAACAGTCGCTGTGATCCAGTTTCTGCACGCACACATAAACTGAGCATACTGTACTAAGACAATAAAGGTCTTTGTTAAAATGTGTGACGCAAACTTCAGTCTCTAATCTTTGAACATTGCTACCTGTGCTTCGGGTTCACCTGTGTATCCTGCCTGCTCGCTCTAATTTCCCATAAACCTTCGCTGTGGTCTCTCCACCGCTGTGTGTACTTTGGGTCCTACTAGCTGTCACGCCATGTTATCAACCAGTGAAACCACCCAAACGGCATTTAAACTATAGTTAATTCAGTTTTTATTTACATTTTCTGGTTTGACAAATCACAGTTTTACAGTCTGTGTGACACTCGACACCCTCTGTCCTTAGACCCTCAACTCGGATGAGGAAAAACTCCCATTGAGAAAACTCTATCAAAGGGGAAAAAATGGAAGAAACCTTCAGGGAGAGCAACAGAGGAGGGATCCCTCTCCCAGGACGGACAGACGTGCAATGGATGTCTAGTGCAAAAACAAAAAACAAAACAAAACACATTATCAGTACAATTTGTTGTCAAAGATTTAAGCTCCTCCTCTTTATCACGGTGACCTGGAGAGAGACACATGAGAGGGATTCATGATGGCATAAAAAGGTGAAGGGGGGTGAGGAAGGACAGGCCCAGAAACTTCATTGTGGACGATGAGACACTGAAATCCGGGTGAGAGACGTCTGAGGAAACCTGAGTGACAAAGAGAAAGAGAAGAAGCAGGAAGAGGAAAAGGAGGAGGAGGAGGAGGAGGAAGAGGAGGAGAAGAAGGAGGAGGACGAGAAGGAGGAGGAGGAGGAAGAGGTGGAAGATAAACAGAACACAGTGACTGACCAAATGAAGACATGTCGAAGCCATTAAAATTGTAATAAATGTGTGAAACCTGTTAATAAGCCGTAGTTTTCTTTGGAAACCTGCAAAAGCTGTGAGAAATTAATTTTAAAAAATCTGAAAAAAATTGTCAAATCTGTTCTTGGAAACCTATAAACATGTTAGAAATCAACATTAGAATAAGAATACCAATGTTTTTAGGATATTACATAATAAGACATTTTGTTGGATGACTTTTATTAAACATGAACCATGAAAACTGTTTTGCGTCAGTAAACCTCTGATAAAAAAAGTGAGACCTGTAAGAAATGATTAAATATGTTTCTTAAAAGTCTTTCAAAAAGCTCCAAAACCTGTGAGAAATCAATAAAACATGTTGAAATGTTTAAAAGAAGGAAAACTTTTTAAAAAAAGAAAGCCTGAGTCCTATAAAACCTGTCAGAGCTCACTAAACATATGATGAACCTATAAAAATATTATAATCATGTGAAACACATAAAAATGAATAAATCTCTTGAAAACCTGTAAATATGTTAGAAATCAATATGATAAAAAACAATGTCAAAGTTTTTAAGATATAATGAGATGTTTTGTTGGATCACTCTTATTAAACATGAACCACCAGCAATTCTGTGATCAACCAATAAAAAGTTCTTGAAAAACATTAAATCTTTCTTGGGAACCTGTAAACATGCTAGAAATAAAATGAATATTTGAAAATAAATAAGGCTGTTAAAATCCTGTTAAATCTGTTAGAAACCTGTAAGAAATCAGTCAACTACATTATGAACCTGTAAGCTTGTTAAAATCCTGTAAACCTGAAATAGCCTGATTAGATGAGTTAAAAACAGTAAAATGAATCTTCCAAACCTGTTAGAAATCAATTAAACTTGTTAGAAATCAATAAAACCTATAAAAAAAATCAGGAAAACCTTTTGCAAACCTCTTAAAAATCAATAAAACATTTTTAACAATGTTTATAAGATACTGAATAATGAGACATGTTAGAACCTGCTGCAAAGTTTATGAGAGGTTTGATTTTTGTAGAAGAGGGTCACTATAAAAAATGACTGATTGAGAGCTGAAATGTTTTAACAACTAGAGAAAAATTTTAAAAAGCACCAAAACTTTTAAAAACTACTGAACCTCTCAGACATAAATGAAACCTCTTATAAACAAGAACACTTATTATAAACTAGAACTATCTCTCATACAGCAGAAAACCTCAGAAAACAAATAAAACCTTCAATGATCAACAAGGGGATTAAAAACCTGCCAAAAAAAAATAAATAAAATGTCTCTGCACACCTGCAAAACCTATTAGGAAATCAATAAAACTTGTTAGAAATCAATAAAACTTGTAAGAAACCGTTAAACCTGTAAAAAAAATCAAAAAAACTTTTTGCAAACCCCCTAAAAATCAATAAAACATGTTTGAACACTGTTTTTAGGATGAATAATAATAACACATTTTGTTGGATCACTTTATTTAGCATAAACCACCTGCAAAATCTGTGATGAAATGATAAAAAGTTATTGGAAAGCATTTAATCTTTCTTGCAAACCTATAACCATGTTAGAAATCAATGGTACAACAATACAATTACTTTAGGATATTGAACACATGGACATTTTGTTGGATCACCTTTTTAAAAAATTAACCACCTGCAAAAACTGTTTATTTTATAAATTAAAAACATCCTGGAAACCTGCAAATTCTGTAAAAACCTGTCAGAGATCAGTAAATATGTGATGAAGTTGTAAGTCTGTTATAATCCTGTGAAACATGTTGGAACCTGCTGCAAAGTTTATGAGAGGATTGATTTATTTAGAAGAGGTTCACGATAATTTTTTTTAATACTCATTAAGAGCTGAAATGTTGTAACAACTAAATCTTAGAAACCAGTAAATCTTTAACAATCTACTGAACCTCTACTGAAATAAATGATACCTCTTATAAACCAGGGCCATTTCTGAACAGTTTTCAAGATGAAAAACATTTATAAAACTGAATAATGAGACGTTTTGTTGGATCACTTTTATTAAACATGAACCATCAAAACTCTTTCACATCAGTAAACCTCTTTAAAAACTGCTGCAATGTTTATGAAAGGTTTAAAAACTGTCAGAAATAAAAATGATGTGATGAACCTGTAAGTTTTGCATTATCAAAACAATCAGATACCGAATAATGAGGCATTTTGTTGGATCACTTGAATCATGAATCATCTGCAAAAGCTGTGATCAGCCTTTAAAAGGTCTTTGGAAAACATGACATCTTTCTTGAAAACCTGTAAACATGCTAGAAAAAATATTGATATTTAAAAATAAATAAGGCTGTTATAATCCTGTAAAACCTGTTAGAAAATGTCAGACCTTTAAGAAATCAGTAAACCACATTATGAACCTGAAAGCTTGTTAAAATCCTGTAAACCTGAAATAGCCTGGTGAGATGAGTTAAAAACAGTAAAAAGAATTTGCAAAACCTATTAGAAATCAATAAAAACATGTTAGAAATCAATTAAAAAATTAGTTAAACCTGTCAGTAAAACATGTCATGAAGATTAAAGCTTGTTATAATCTTGTGAAACCTTTTGCAAACCTCTTAAAAATCCATAGAATTAAGTATTAAGATACTGAATAGTGAGACGTTTTGTTGGATCACGTTTATTAAACATGGACCACCTGCAAAACCTGTGATCAACCTAAAAACTTCTTGGAAACCTGCAAATTCTGTAAAACCTGTCAGAAATCAGTGAACATGTGATGAACCCGTCAGTCTGTTAAAATCCCGTGAAACATGTCAGAACCTGCTGATGAAAAACATTTATAAAAACCAAGTTTTTAGGATATTGAATAATGAGACGTTTTGTTGGATCAATTTTATTAAACATGAACCATCAAAACTCTTTCACATCAGTAAACTTCTGTAAAAACTGCTGCAATGTTTATGAGAGGTTTGATTCATGTAGAAGAAGTTCACTCTAATAAAAAATTTTTAAAAAACTCAAAAAAGCTGAAACCTTTAAACAACCAGAGAAAAATCTTAAAAACCAGGGGAAAAAACTATTGAACCTCTTAGACATAAATGAAACCTCTTATAAACAAGAACACTTCTTACAAACTACTAATATCTCTCATACAGCAGAAAAGCTCTCAGAAAACCAGTGAAACCTGCACAAAATAAATAAATATGTTTCCTCAATTATCTAAAACGGGACTAAAATTTGCCAAACTTGTGAGAAATTTGTAAAACAGTCAGTAAAACATGCCATGAAGCTTAAAGCTTGTTATAATTCTTTGAAACCTCTTAAAAATCAATAAAACATGTTTGAACAGTGTTTTTGAGATACAGAATAATGAGACGTTTTGTTGGATCACGTTTATTAAACATGAACCACCTGCAAAACCTTTGACGAACCTATAAAACGTGCTTGGAAAGCATAAAATCTTTCTTGGAAACCTGTGAACATGCGACATGATATCTAAAAATAAATAAGGCTGTTAAAATCCTGTAAAACCTTAGACCTGTCAGACATCAGTAAACCACATTTTGAACCTTTGTTAGAAATCAATGTTACAAAACAATACCATTATTTTAAAGCTATTGAATACTGACACATTTTGTTGGATCACTTTTATTAAAAATGAACCACCTGCAAAACCTGTAATCAACCTAAAAACTTCTTGGAAACCTGAAAAATTATAATCCTGTGAAACCTCCTGAGAGATTTGATTTATGTAGCAGAGGTTCACTATAAAAAAATGAAGGAAAAAAAGGTCATTAATCTACAGAACCTCTTAGAAATAAATGAAACCTCTTATAAAACAGGACCATTTCTGAACAGTTTTCAAGATGAAAAACATTTATGTCACAGTGTTTTTAGGATATTGAATAATAAGACATTTTGTTGGATCACTTTTATTCGACATGAACCATCAAAAGTCTTTCACATCAGTAAACCTCTGTAAAAGCTGCTGCAATGTTTATGAGAGGCAGCAGTCTGAGCAGAGATGCCCAGACGGGAGGCGTCCAGGGGGCACCCGGAGCAGATGCCCGAGCCACCTCAGCTGACTCCTCTCGATGTGAAGGAGCAGCGGCTCTACTCAGACCCCCCCATGAATGTCTGAGTTTGTCACCCTGTCTCTAAGGGAGTGCCCAGCCACCCTGCGGAGGAAACTCATTTCAGCCGCTTGTATCTGCGATCTTGTCCATTTGGTCATGACTCAAAGTTTATGACCATCTGTGAGAGTGAGAGCGTAAACTAAATCGAGAGCTTCGCCTTTTGGCTCAGCTCCTTCTTCACCACGACAGTCCAGTACACCGACCGCATAACTGCAGAGGCTGCATCGATCCGCCTGTCAGTCTCACACTCCATCTTTCCCTCACTCGTGAACAAGACCCCAAGATACATGAACTCCTCCACCTGAGGCAGGACCTCCGGGCACACCACCCTTTTCCGGTCAAGAACCATGGACTTGGACTTGGAGGTGCTGATTCTCATCCCAGCCACTTCACACTCGGCTGCAAACCGCCCCAGTACATGCTGAAGGTCCT
>JAOXYL010000061.1:19747829-19762109 GCA_028564955.1 Terapon puta
AGTGCATCAAAAATGCACTTAATTGCAGTACTCAAGTATATGTACTCACGTTTGGTGGAGAAGCATCACCTCCACCTTTTCAGCTGCCTTCAGTGTCTTTGTGCTGAAGATCTTCCTTTGCACAAGTCTTATCCGCACATTGTTTTCTTCAGGCATTGAAAAAAATCCATTGCATGTCCTCTGA
This sequence comes from Terapon puta, assembly GCA_028564955.1. Lineage (NCBI taxonomy): Eukaryota > Metazoa > Chordata > Actinopteri > Centrarchiformes > Terapontidae > Terapon > Terapon puta. The sequence goes on from JAOXYL010000061.1 coordinate 19,748,014, forward strand.
AACACGGGAACAAGTTGGATGAAACGAGAGCTTTCCCCCTCCACCGTCGAAGTCTCTCTGCTGACTGTCTGCTTGTTGATCTTATATATAGACAGCTTCATTCTGTTCTAAATGTTACAGGTCTGTTGGTTCCAGTCTATTTGAATGACATCAAGAGATGCTGCTCCATAGCAACCATGAAAATTCTACATTTAAAAAAAATCCCCGTCAGCACAAAATTAGACTTAAAAAATGCACATCAGTAAAAACAAGCACCCCAACTGCTGCCAAATAAAGAAATAACAAATTCATCAATCAATGAGATGCATAAGACAGAAAATATGGAAGCAGCCTCATATTCATATGTTTGTACACATTTAAGATGCAACATGAGGGGTTAAATGGCATCTTGTGGTGAGATTGCAGACCAGCTAAATACTCATCATCCTTTTCTTTCTAAGCATTTAGGAAAACCTGCAAACCGGCGATTGTTTCTTTTTTCCTGCACCGACATTAAGGCAGTTTAAACTCACTGGAAATCAGACTGGTATTGAGACAGATTATCTGCACCTTCCATGTCCACAAACTGAGCCCTTTAGATCTGTAATATTGAAGACAAAATAGTGATGTTACATGGAGACATTGCCATTATATTGACACACCAAGCACAGATACACCTGATGAGCTGTTGTCTGAGTAGACAGACCTGGAGATTTTGAATAATCATATCTGGACAATATGAAAATAGACACAATCGCCCGTAAATTATGAATCCCCTCGATCCCTTGTAATTTGAATGTTCGTTTCACATCTCTAGTAACTAATAAAATAAGAATTTACTTAAATGATATCACACTATTTCAATGCATTGTGAAACATGGGGACTTAAAGCAGCGATCCTCTAGATCCCAAGTGAAGTCTCCACAAAGTTACACCTGTCCCACATCTTTTTAATGCTTGAACACAATGGGGTTATGTTGATATTCCTAAATCGTTTTATTATTATTATTTTAAATATAAATGTAATAATACTAGCCTAATACTACTGACAATATAATGGCACTGTGTGGTGATTTGAATATTCCTTTATTATTAAATTGACAAAGCAAGGACAGTTTATTTATGCAGCACATTTCACACAGAGACAAGTCAACATCCTTTAAATAAAACTAATGAAAGAAAAGAGAATTAAAATGATAATGAAATAAATGTGTAACATGAAACAATAAGATTGGGCTTGTACAACTCCCACATTTAGTCTGTCACCTTATGTTTTTTTTCTTTTCTTTTTTGGGTTTTCATTATCTGTAAGCCATAATCATCAAAACAAAAACAAAAATATTTCTCTATGTGTAATGAGTCTATATAATATATGGGTTTCACTTTCTGAAATAAGTGACCGAAAATACTGAACTTTTTCATGATTTATTAGATGTACCTATACATCCTGATCAACTCCTCTATAGTTTTCATGTCTCTGTATTATTTGCGTGTTTCTGCTGCCCCCAAGTGGCCAAACATTTGCCATTGCAGGTTTGATGAGCCAATTGAGCTGATGAGGGTTTTTTTTAATAATAAAGTTAATGTTGCTTCTTAACATCAGCCTGAACCAGCCAGCTGTTTTCTTACATCACCTTTTAGTCCTCACAGCTGCATTACTTCACTTCTGTCTCCAAATGCTCTGTGATCTTATTCTGCTAAATGTAACACTGAATCCAAACACACAACGAGCCCGGTTTCCATCACACCCTGTCTGACACACAGCGGGGGAGGGCGTGTAAAAGCGCTAATGACGCCCCCCCTCCTCTCTCATGTCTCCCTGCCTCCTGTGGTTAAAGGTTTCCTGCGCAGCGATTATCCAGCGCGTAAAAAGCAGCTCCCGCCGGGTCCTCCCTCTCATCTTCGGAGAGGCTGAGTGATTCAGCCGGAGCAGCCCGGAGGCGGTGAGCACGCGCTCCCCGTCCATCCCCGCGTTTCACCGCACACGTGCGTCTAATCTGAGAGGCTGCTGCGCCCCCTGACAGCGCGGCGGCTTCCGTCAGGAGGAAATGATGATGGAGAAGGAAAGTTTCTGACGCCTCTCTCCCTCCGTCCTGTCCGCAGGAAAAAAAAAGAGAGAGAGAGAGAGAGGAGGAGGAAAGAAACCGGGGATCGTTCGCTCGCCCTCGCCACAGATCCTGTAAATCTGAAGAAACCTTGTGTGGAGAGAGGATTAATGAGGTCTCCGACACTGAAATGTCTCAGGATTGGAAATGCAGCTCCACGCCTGTCTGTTGCTCTTTATTATCACAACAGGTAAAGAGAAAACTGACTCCAGAACTCATCCTGTTCTGCTTTTATTGTCACTGAACTCTCTGCTTGAAGGTGATATTTCAGCATCTGCTACTACTAAATGAAGTCGCTGTCAGTATGATATATATATGTTGGTTGGTAGAGTTGAGTTATGTGGTATTCTGAATGTTTCTATCTTAAAGCGATTAAAAAGGTAAGAAATAAGGCAAAAGGATAATCAAATTAACTTTATTTCTGTCTCATTTTAAAAAGAATTTGTGTTTTCACCTTTTCATGCTGCAAAAAAGTGTCTTAAATGATATAATCTGTGAATGTAAACTACCTCTTTGCTTGAACTTTCCACAGTTCACATCCATGGTTGCCTAAATAGATATGTTTGTTTTCACAGGGAAATCTACAGCACAGAGTGATACTCCTCTCTTAACCAACATCTTGTTTTCTTTCCTCAGATAAAACGCTGGCCTTGTCTCACCACCACTGTGGCGGAGATGTCAGCCTGGACGGAGAGTCTGCTGGTCACATCAACCTCACTTTACCTGGACTTTTCACTGACACCCAAGGACTCAACCAGTCTGAAGAGACCCCACCGGCTTCAGTTTGCACTTGGGTGATAGGCGTCCCTCTGGGTCGGACTGTACTTTTAAAGTTGGTGTGGTTGGATGGTGGTTCGAACGTGTCAGTGCGTTGTGTTTGGAACGAGGACGGTCAGGTCCTGGAGAGAGGGGAGGCCGCTCTGCTGTCCGGCTGTGATAGAAACAAAGCCACCCTCACTTGGACGGTAGCGGGACACACTTCCAATGCAATTCAGCTGTCCTATCGTGGTGAGAAGCTGTTATCACTTATCCAGTTTAGTTTATTGAGTCAGTGTGGCCCACTTGGCTGCGACCCTTATCACGAGTTTGATCTAATTGTCGCAATGACATTTGGATCAAACTTGTTTTAGAGCTGTTTATGGTTCATGTTGTTATTTCAGCGAATACATTAATATTAGTTTACAGGAGAGGAGGAATGTTATTGTCACTTTGGCCGTACAGTGTGTAACTGGGGAACCACACTGCGAACAATGTTTTGTTCACAGATGTGTCGCGAGCTGAAAATGTGTCCGTCGGAAAGTTCTTATCACTGCCAGAGAGATGTTATGTTGGTGTGATTTCCACTCTGTCTCTCCTCACCCCGTCCCTCTCTGTTTTTGTGTTTGTTCCTGGTCATCTAGTCCAGGAAGACGAGAGGAATTCCTCGGAGGACCACACCATCCCACATTCAGACCAAGACCTCTCACGCTGGTCTCAGACAGGAACCAGCTTTACAAGCACGGCCCCTGTTGGCCGAGACGTGGCGAACGGGAGAGAAGGGGGCAGAGGTCACCTCCACGAAGGTCTGGAGTCGAGTTCTGGGCCTCAGTCTGTGTCTAGTCCCTCCCCTCAGGACCCGGGGCGGCTGCACCCCACCTCACCCCTGCAGGGACTCACCGTGGCTGCGACAGCCGATAGGGAAACTCTCCCTCTTCCTGAGGAAGAACCGAACAATAGAGCGGATACATCTGGAGTTGCTCACCTCGCTGATGGTCCCCCGTCTGCCAGAGAGAGAACACCCTCCTATTTTCAGCATGCTGTCGGCACAGACACACTGTTGCACACAGCACACACGGCAAACACAAACTCAAACAACGAGCCTCCTCAGACCCAGAGCGCACTGACACGTGATACAGCCAGTAGCTCCAACACCTTGCTTGGCACAGATATACCAAAATATAGAGTCACTCAGACATCTAAACTATCTACAATCTCACAAGCTCATCCCGCTGTGTCCAGCTCCAGTCCCCCACCTCTCACCTCTTCTCTTCCTGAGCTACCTTCCTGGACAGTCTGGGAGAGCGGTACCGTCCTAACCCAACGCGTTGGAGCTGTTAGTGGAGCACCTGGAGAGAAACCACCCCATTCCTGGAGGAGCCAGCGAAGCACAGACAGACTTAACTCTGATCTGACCTTCTCCGTCACCTCTGACCCTTTAAAGTCACCCACTGATGTCCAGCAGGATGACTCAAGTGGCGCCCTAAATGACACTGAACCCACACCATCATCACCATCGTCCTCACAGGGCCTTGGCAGGACATCCACCACCCACGTCACACGACTTCGCGCCGCTGTTGGTACTGTGGAGGCAGTTTCGCTTCATCCAAACACTGGTCAAACTGACTCACTTATATCTGTGGCATCGCATGTTTCCAATCAGACTTCTGCATTGGAGTCCACCGACGAATCTAACAGCACGGAGATTCTTCACGCTTCCACTTCTTTGGAACAGAGTCCAACAAACCCTCCACGAAGCTTGGAGAGCGTGACACACTCCTCAGCTACTTCCACGACCCACTCAGTCACTCACACAAGCGAAGAAGAGACACAAACAGCGACACAAAGTACACAAAGACATTTTACTAACTCTTACTCCTCCTCTGACATTACCAGAGACCTTAGCTGGACTTTGAGTTTAACAGAGTCTCCTTCTACACCCAGAGCGGAGCCGACGCTGGGAGATGTCGAGAACTCTGCTGCTCCTGACACCACCACTGAGTCTTACTCACAGCGTCCCATCTACACACTCTTACATGACAGCTCATCCACAAATTCACCGACTCCTGCTCCTCATTTGTCCTCCAGCACATCCGCACACTCACCCACACCTTCGCACACGCTCCAGACACACATCACATTTCCAGGTGGTTCATATTTCGCGTACACACCACCGCCTTTGCCCACCACTACTGCTGAACCGGCTGCACGCACACCACTCATCGACCAAAAATCCACAGGTGTGCCCTCACAAACATCAACAATCAAATCTACATCTCCACACATGCCTCATATGCATAACAACCTCCCCCTGGAATCATCTACTAACGTCCCAGCTACACCTAAACAATCCCAAGACTATATCACTACAACCCATTCTCCTTTGCTCTCGCTCACAACTGCAAAATCAGACTATGGACATGGAGATGAAGACTTAGGTGTAGAGAGAGAAGATGAGTCTCGGCAGTGGTTGCCCCGCAGTACAACCTCACAGGCTCCCACAGCTGGACCCCCTTTGCGTCCTCCAGCCTGGACGACCCCGCATCCAGCCTCCGTTTTTACATCTTTAACCGTGAGCTCCACAACTTCTCAGACTCCAAAGTTCTACATCGTGCCAGACCAGCCTGCAGCCATCAGAGGTATTGTGCATATTTGTGTGTAGTTTAATAGTTGGTTGGGGTTTCCAGGCCTGTTGTAATGGAACTATTTGCTTTTTCTGTCCAGTGGAGTCAATTGAGCTGCTGCTGCAGATCATTGTAGAAGAGTCTAGATCTGCTTTTACTTCTGGCTTAGAGGAAGACACCGTGGCCTGGGTGAGATTATGTACATGCACATACAAATGCATGCAGACAAACAAAATATGATTAAAAAAATATTATTATACAGTAGCTTTAGTTTTATTTAGTTAGCTCTTTCTTACTCCATATTTTTTTCAGGTTGAGCCGTACCTACAGAAAGCCCCAGGGTTCATCAGGTTGTTGGGAGTCTGGAGCAGGTGAGTTGATGTAGTCAGTCGTCAGGAAGTTTGTGACTTCCAATACCATTTGATTAGAGTCACAGATGTAGGAATTAAATATTCAGAAAAAAACCCCACTTTGGTCCAGACGGAAATATCTCAACAAATACAGGATGGACTCCTATGAAAGTTTGTACTGATAGCCATGGTGCCTAAATGATCCTAATGACTGTGGAGATCCCCCTAATTTATCTTGTGTAATCTCAACATCTAATAGAGGGATCTGAACATAATTAACCATGTTTCCTTCCTTCCGGATTTATGAAATAACTTTAGTTATCAAGTACTCTTCTACAGCACCACCATCAGGTCAACATTTTATTTGTCCATTACAAAAAAATGTCTGCAGAACTAATGGCATTCCCATCAGCCTGAGCTGTGTCGAGTGCTGATTAGCAAATGTTAGCAACAGTGAACAGTATACAATGAGTAACATACTATATGATAACATCAGCATGTGCACATTAACATGCTGACATTAGAATTTAGGTTAAAGCAGTGCTGCATCTAAACACAGTCTCACAGAACAGCAGGTATGGCTGAAGAGTCTTAATTTTATTCTGGAACACTTATTTGTTCTGGAAATATTAATAAACCAAAAACTGTATAAGTGATGATATTTTTTATCTTTGTCTCTGTCATACATGGATGCTCATCCTGCTGTAGATGGATGTGAATAGTGTCTTTTCATCCAGATAGTTAGAGGAGTCAGATATAGCTTCAGATATACTGTCATAACAAAAACAAGTATTGCAAACAACCTTGTTGGTTTTTCCAAAGATGGTCAAGTATTTATTTATCAGAAAATGAGATTCTTAGTCCTGTGCTTCAGATATAATGGTGCTCCATGAGAGGCACAGCCTTCCTCTAGGTTTCAGGAGACTGTGTGAAGAAAAGGGACAGATGGTGAATGTACTGATGTGCTGTTGTTGCAGTGGCCATGCAGTGCAGAGCCTCTTGGAGTTCAAAACCAGCGGAGCTCTGCAGTGGCTCAGCAAGACCGGACCCACATCTCTGCTGGAGCGAACAGGCCTAGCTCAGGCTGTTCGTGAGGGGAGAAGCTTCAGGTCATCCAAGATCACCAATATCACACTGGGAGGTAAGCCTGAGTTGAGATGTCCACCTCGAGGCTAGATTACTAAAGATTCCTAACTTTTGCAGGGCACTGATGGCGTGTGGGATTTAAGGCGAGTCAGGCCGGGTCTCTTTGTCTCACATTGTCCTCCACCCCTCTCCCTGCATTTCCTGCAAACTCTCTAAAAAATACAGTCAGCCACAGTGTCTATATTTACCTGAGTGTGAATTCCATTCTTAACCTGCTTACTCAATTAACCCCGTTACAGACAGAACCATGTAAACATCATAACTCAGTTAGATTGATTCACTTATGCTCACAGTGTAGTCATGAGAAATCGGATTAACGTGCCTAGTTTTTAATCTTATTACTACGTTACTATCATCTGCACAAACTCACAGTGGCACAAACTCACATGGTGGTGAGGAACAAAGTAATCTCAGTTGTTTTTGCATCATTTGCTGGGGACAAATAAGGTTGAAAGGCATTAGCAGATTATTTGAGACAATAAGGATACCAGAGCTTTCTAATTTTCTGTCACACGTGCCTTATATGCCTGACACTATGAACCTAAATTCTGAAACTCCATATTCCTCCTTTATACCAGGTTCCTTTGTAGTCCAGTAATCATTAAAGAAAAAAACTTGTCGTATCACCATTGGCACTTGCTGACATGTTTCATTGTTATGATGAACACAGCCACTGTAGTTTACGTCATTTCCACCATGCTGTGCACCAAACAGGTTTGAATATGAGGTGAAAATTATCTCCAACAAGTGCACTATTTAGTCTTGTTTGAGTAATATTTGCAAAAAAAAACTTTTTTGACATTGCTTGACCTTTTGAAATAATAAATTACAGTTTTTAATGTTGCACACATTGCAGTACACTATTACTAGAATGGGCTTGGAACTGAGTACCACAGACAGAACAGGCCAGAAAATGCTGACTGACTTACACAATGTTGGTTTGGGTCTTTTGATGCAGTTTGTTATGAAGATATGAAAAAAGTCTAATACTTCCAGGCTTATCCTCATTTGTCTTCCCTCCAGGTCTGCAGGGTGATGTGTGTGACTGGTTACTGCAGTGCCAAGAGGGCTATAAGTGTTTTTCCCAGCCTGGCACTTCAACATACAGCTGTTCCTCTGTCTGCCACTTTGACTACTGCCACCATCATGGTATCTGTACACACCACCCAGGCCAACTTCCAGTTTGCCGGTAAGAACACATAGAGACGTGCATGCTTGTACGCTCACTTTGTATCTCTCTATCCATCGCTGAAAGCCATGTTCATGTAAGCCTCTTTTTGTTTGTGTATTAGCTGTCTTGCAGGAGAGGACTTCTGGTACATGGGTCAGAGGTGTGACGTGAGGATGACGCGAGCAAGGCTCGTGGGCGCGTGTCTTGCCATCTTACTCATCACGGTGACAGTGATTGGCATTTTGGCCTTTGTGGCAGTCCGACGTTACCGAGCCATTCTGATCCAGGCCAAAGTAGATCAGACTCGGAGCAGGTACACACTGATTCATTGTTTTAAACATGTAGAATTAAAGCTCACAACCCTGATGTTACATGCCAGGTAATACAGAAACATTTTGTAACTAACATTACTGCCTATTACAATAATAACAAGAGAGTTTTGTAAATTGAATTTAAACCAATTCAAACCTTTTTGACTCAACTGAAATCTGCATTTAAAGACACATTTAACCTGTCCATGAAACATGATGTATTAATATTTGTAGATATTTAACGGATGGTTTTGAAAGTGAAATGAAATGGTGGACTTTTGCATAACTGTGTGTGGTGAGCAGTCCCATGGGCCTCTGGGGAGACCTTAAAATAACACAGGAAGCACAGATGTCAAAACACACACGTGCTAAACCAAGAAATAACTTGAAGTGAAAGTGAACGAGTCGGGTTTATCACACATGACAGGCACCTTGGTGGAGTTCGGGTGCAGTGGTCCGAGAGGGGAAAAAACAGATGCTGAAATGGGTGTAACTGCGCATACAGTATTTGTAGTTACAATAATGTCCACTAGGTGTCACAGTACGTCTGCACAGCATGCTGGAGCTGAAGGCTGCGCTTTAGACTCTGTTGCCACAGTCTAGCTGAATCCAAATTTCCTCCATCAGGGCCTGCAGACAGCCTCCGCGACCTTCAGTCACTGTCATCTCGTCAAGTCTGTTATGGTGCTGGGCCACGAGGGGATAAAATGTGTTATTAGGACTTCAAGCCTCACTCTCTCATTCTCAAAGTATTTTCTGAGCCAATTTCAAAAGGAAGCTGTACTGACAAATAGAAGATGAATCTCAATACATGAGTAAATGTATACATCAAATTTATGGCTGAAATGTGTAGATGATTAGATTGGTTGTTCTATTTTATTGGTTTTATTACCATTATTATTGTTGTTGTAATGAAATATTATTCATTATTCATCTTTTATATATCTCTATAGCTATAAACTATGAGACACAGTTGGAGTGCAAAAGGGAACGCATTGTTTGTTTGAGACACTACTAATTTCATCCTATTGATGAGATTTACTTCTAATATTGGGTATAGACACAGACAAAGTTCAAACAGGAAGTCTGAACTTTAAGGCTTATCTTCAATTATGAGTCTGGAGTTAAGCCTTAAATCCAGAGTATCTCCTTAACAGGGTGGAGTCAAGCAGAGAGAATAGTTTAAGTCATTTTACATGACATTTGACATGACAGTTTTGTCAACACATTATCAAGAGCTACCTTCCCTCCCTTTGGTTAATTTTTGTACATTTTTCTGAAGTGGGATTTTTTAAATTGCCCCAGAGGTGGAAATCAAAATGGTTATTTGAAACCCATATCAAATTGAAGCAGATAGAATAAATATTGTATGCTGTGAATATTTAACCTCACATCATCATTTGCTGCGTGCAGCTATCGCAGGTTCAACCATTTTGATGAGCTGTCAGGACGGTTCTGGTTGCGATCGTGGGCAGGATCAGCAGACTCGCTAGATAATCCTGCCTTTACACGCTCCGATGAGCTACTGCACCTGCGGGCGCTCGACCGCCCCTGCTGTTACCACGACGACACACTGTCGCTGGCCTCCACCTGCCCCAGTCACGGAACACGCATCAACACAGTCTACCCCCACAGGTACACGCGCACACGTCCAATATCACACATGAATGGTTAATATGCTCGACGGCATCAGAATAATCAGGTTGTCGATCATACAGGGCGCAAATGTCTGTCATCAGCCACCAGGTGAAATTCTCATATCAACATGAAATATATACTACATTATGCACATGATATAACACGCCTGCCTCTGCCCTGCTGTCAAGTGTATGCCATATAAAGCAACATCAAATTTGAGGGTTAACTAACTATGAACACAAGGATGATGATAAAAATAAGCAAACTAAATGTATAAAACCTGTCGCCTGAAGCTTCAGTACAAAAGCCAAGTCCAGTCATCATTCTAAGGTGTATGAGAATTAGCCAGTCAATCATAAACAGAACAAGATTTATATCTAAATAGGCAGGATTTGAAGTGATCCATCCTTCAAAGGCCCTTCTCTGCTGCACACAAATCCAGAAATCCAGAACCAGCCTGCAGACTTCCTGGTTGGATCTAGCAAAGTAGCTACACTGTTAAAAGTGACAAGCTCGATTAGTTATCATAACTTGTTTGGATAATTTATTTCGATTTAACATAATGAGTAATGAAATTTTAAATTAATGAGTTATTGGCATTACAACTCAAGTTCATATGCCTATTCAGAAAAAAGTCAATTTAAGCGTGTCAACATAACTTAATGTGAGTTTTAAGGGTAAGGATAACCAGATCTCTACTGAACTGCTCTATTCTAATGCCACTGTATTTGTGGTTTAAATAAATCATGAGTGCAAATGTGCTTTTGCTTTCTAGGAAATGTAAAGTTGAGTAATTTTGACATCACTCAAATACTGATCACACTCTGAAGTCTTGTGAAATCATTCATCATCCCAAACAGTGTACAGCTGTGTGCATGTGTAAAATAAAAAGTCACATGAGGTGAAGAGCTAATATCAATAAATAATAAATACATTTCCGGCCCTCCTGTCTTTCCCGACACAAATGTAAATGTATGTCTGTAAATATTTACATTCACTCAAACATTATATAGACAGTGTCTGTATGAGTTATCCCATGGCTCTCTGTATTCCCTGCAGCTCTCAGTACGGTTGGAGGGGAAGCGAGATGAGCATGGGAGATGGCGTGTTGGACTCGGGCAAGGCCAGTGACCTTTCTGTGTGTAGCTGGCCTGTGGAACCCATTCAGTGGACCCCCTTCCCACTTCTACAACAACTGGCCACCCACAGGACACCTACAGTGAGTGTTTGACTCTCTGTGTGTGTGACAGAGACGGAGAGAGTTGTGTATTTGCTTTAATTATATAATTGTGTGTTGTTCCCCTGTGAAACCAGGTGAGGATTTCGAGGCCGAGGTCTTACTGCGAAGGCATGGAGCTGGTAGACATGGGGAAGAGCTGGACTGCTTGACACGCATGCTGAAGAATCAAATTTGTTCAGACACTGGTATTTGCATCTCTTTGCATTATAGGCCTCCTCAAATGTTCTTGTTTTGTTGGAAACACTGTAAAACATTAAGTGTAAATGTGTATACTTGTATATATAAGTGTATATTTTTTTGTTAAACTGTTGCTACATTGTCCCGTTTGAATCTTGATTCTGTTTCTTCTTCTCTGATAGTTAAAACAGTTTAAAAAAAGAAGCTTTACAAATGTCTGTAGCACAGAGTCTTATATAATGCTTAAATAAACACAGATCTGACTCAGGGCAAGAATAATTTGATTGTATTTTATATGCATTTAAACAGACTGAGCTTTCTACACAGAACTTTTAAAGGCAGTTAAAGTGCTCTGTATAGTAGAGTAGAAGAGACATGGAACATTTACAAAAAGAGAAAAAGAGACAATAATAAATATAAGATAGGTCAAGATCAGCATACATGACCATCTAAGGAGGAATAGTTTGACGTTTTGGGAAATATGTTTTTTCTCTTTCTTTCAGAGTCAGATGACGAGATCAATACAACTCTTGTCTGTACGGTTAATATGAACTACAACCTGCAGCTGTGTCGCTGTTTATCACAGAGACTTCAAACAGGGGGAAAGCTAACCTTGTTCTGTCCAATAATCAAATAATGACCTGACTAATTACAACATTATATCAACTTTATTTAATTCATACAAAAGCTGAAGCGTAAAAACAACACATTGTGGTTTTATGAGGGGCTATATTTCTTGGCTAGACATTTTTTTCATCAGTTTTCAGAGTGAGATTGCCAAGAAACCAGCAGGGACTCCAGTCAAGAAATAGTTTGGCAAACAAACATGATATATTGCATTAATTAGTGAACTTCAGTGGTGCTGCCAGGTGGATTTAGTCACCTTTGGACAGATCAGGACTACCGTTTTGGCTCTTTTCCCATAAAAGCTAAATGAACTGGCTGTTGGCTGTAGCTTCATATTTATCTTAAAGGCGGAATAGTGTTTTCGATCTTGTCATCTATCTTTTCAACTTTCTGTCAAGTGCAGCAACATAAATATTTATCATGTTTGCAGGGTACTTAAAGTTGGATTTATGGAACCCTGATTTATTGTCCATCAGGAAGAGAAATACTTCTTTTGCCCTTCCCACAGTTCATTAAAACATACACAGACAACATAGCAACACTGCCATGGCAAGAAATGTATACATTACTCAAAAAAATTACACCGAAACTTGATTTTAACCTGCTTTTCTTCAAAGAATTAATTGAGCTAATTGCTTATGGACTCATTCCTTTCTTCTCTAAAATATCTTCCAAACCTGGATCCACCAGGGGCCCCAAAAGCCCCAGGCTGTTGTACGAAATATGATTAATCACAGATTTTTTTATTAATTCAAAATTGTACCTAATCTTTAGGACCTGTCTGATAGCGGAACTTTATTAGGAACCCAAAAACATGTTTTTTGTTCTCAACCATTTCCCTCTATTCTGGTCATGGTTCAAGCCGTGGTGCAAAGTAACCAAATGTTGCTGCTGCACATTTAGTCTGAACTCTGTGAATGAGTGACAGACAACAGATCACCTGAGGGGGCTCATGCAGTTCGAGAGTTCACTTTTCTTTGCTTTTGTCAAAGTATCAGACAGTAAATTCTAGTCATACATTTCAGAGAGTATTTCACATACCTTCTTCCTCTCTCTTTTTCAATAGTGCACACATACGCACACACACGCACATACACAAGCCACACCTCTTCTCAATGCTGTGCACGAAACTCAGCTGGAATGTGATGCCATAAATGACTGGGAAAGATTGGCAGAGATGCAAATATGTACACCAACCTTATATTGCACTCCTATAATTGTCCCTATCCTGGGAAAAGGAGTAAGGGGGGTGATAGATTTGGAGAGAGGGAAAATGTGGCAAAGAAGGGAGGAGAGTGAATGCGTGTCTACCGGAGAGAGAGAGTACTAGAGATGGGGAGTGGGATGAGTAAAAAGTGTACAGAAGCTACCTGCTAGCTTCTTCCATATACGGTCTTAGTCAGAGCTGAGAGCCAAGCCCGTGAATTTCTCTGACTGTGTGAGTGAGCAATGCAGGGAGTGCGTGTGTGTGTGTGTGTTGTAATGCATGCATGAGTCATGCACGCCAATGAGTTTTGAAATGGCACAAGGAAAGGCGTGAGTACTCCAGAGGAAACGTTGAGAAATTTCTCTCAGGGAGGAGTTAGGGAGTACAAAGTTTAAAAAAAGGGGTGGGGGGGGGTCTCCCTTTAAAAATAAAAATCTGTGGTTACCAGTGAAGGATACATCAACATAAAAAGTGCCAAACCTAAAACCACATTCACACACTGAGAGTACGCACTCACGTACACATGTATGCACACATACACACGCACGCGCCCACACACACACGCAGCCTTAAAAAGGGAGATTCATTCATTTCCTCAGACTGGTCACATGACCTGAGCAGTGCATTCTTCCCCCCATGTGACTTGCTCCAATATCTCCTTATATGGACGTCATCCAAAGGACCTCTTAAAGGGATGGTTGTCCTGCCCTGGGTCTATACTTGGTCTGTGTGTGTGTGTGTGTGTGTGTGTGTGTGTGTGTGTGT
>JAOXYL010000061.1:19762209-19774759 GCA_028564955.1 Terapon puta
TTAAGTGTCAGACTAGAGCTGGATAATGCCAGTCTGAAAAGCCAATTCCCTGAGCAGCTCACTCACCCCCCTCCATGTTGTCCTTGTCTGCTCCATACCTGATGTCTGATGATTTGGGCGTTTATGTGTGTTTGTAGGTTTGTGTGGTCACTTCCTGCGTGCATCTGCAGGGATGAAACACTGTGAAACCTACTTCCTGTCTCCTTCAGTGAGACGGCTCCCATATATCCTTATTAGGAACGCATAGGGCCAGTGAGAATTCCTAGTGTAAGTTTATGAGTCTTTGTCCGGTGCCCTTATTGAGTTAAAGCGGCACCCTGACCCACCCACTGGTCAATTTATGAGATGGGCTTTGCAAGAAGATTTTCCACGTAATCATAATAGTAAGTATGACGTGTAAACAAGTATTATAGGTCAGATAAGCACAAGGACTCACCTTGTCTGACATATTTGGGCGTGTGCATGAGCAGGTGTGCCAGCGCTTATCAAAATGAGCCACATTCATCCTGTTATTAAAAAAAAAAAAAATCAGGCCTCATAGTTTCATTTAGACACCAAATAAAGGTATGTTCCTGAAATTACATGCTGCCTATTACATGGCATTTGGACATGTAGGGTTAATCTGCCCACTTCCACTTCCACTTAAACATAACAAGCGATGAGTGATAAGAGATTTACAGCCCAGTGAGTGTTTGCTGTAAACATACCTCAGCTTGATCCCCATGTATCACCACCCCTCTGCTCTGCATGTGTGTGTGTGTGTGTAAGAGAGAGACACTGGTATGCTGGGGCTGTTATGTCAATCAGGGTGTTAACACTGCTGTCAGTGACCCTGAGATAGTAACCACCCCGTGTCCTGGCACTGCTAACCACCAGTATCTTCCATGGGCACTTTGCTGATGTATTTGCACAGCCTTCAATGCAAATCCAGCTCTCCTGAATTCCCCTATCTCCTGCACTTAAGTTAGATTAATCATAGATCTGCTTTCTGCACATACATGTTCCTTTATCAAAGAAAGAATAGAAAGCATGAGTATGAGTGTATTATTTAGATGTGCATTATGAAATCAGGATAGGTATTCCCCCTCACCAGTGTGAAAGATGTCAGGGATCAAGCTTATTTTAGTGTGAACAGGACTACATGAAAATGAGCTCAAAGACCAGACAAAAAAGAACACATGTGTACAATCAATGCTGGCAAAGAAGCGTCTAAAAAAAGTGCTTTTACTGACCCTAGATTGATCATATTGATAGTATATTAGTTTGGTCCCCTCTGCCTTGTCAGAACTCAGAACTGCCATCTGCATGAGCCACGCCCAGTGGATGCGGCGGGACCAATCAGAGCGCGCCGTGCGGAAAGTTCTCCTTATATGGAGAGCGGCTGCAGCACGAGCTCTGATAAAACCCTGCGACCCGTTAGCCTCCATTGCAGTCAAGCCCAGACACCGAAGCAGCTCGGAGTGTAACGCTCAGTCTCAGTCCTCCTCAGCCGAGAACCCTCCCTCATACAGGTAAGACCTCTGCAGGATGAATATGAAGAATTCCTTGTAAATCATATTTTAATGCTTTATTTTAAACATGAGTGCAGAAACTGAATTTAATCCGCCGGTTGAGTTATTATAAGAGTTTTTTTTCTTTTTCAAGTTAAAGCAGCCATTGAAATTTGAAACTCATTTAAATTTTTCCGTTGTACATATATATGTATATATTTGCGTTAAATTGGAGTTTTTAGAGGCTGCTTACCCGTAAAAGGTGATTAAAAATATAAATGACATATTACAAAAAGATCTATATGTATGTGTGTTGGCATGCGGTGGTTTACATTACACAGATATGCTGTGAAATATCTGGGCTGTCATCGCTTTCCATCAGTTCATCAAATCAGACTGCGTTAAACAGCTTGACCTTCTCGCTTACATGTAAGCATCCGCGCTGGCACACGGCTGTCTCCGATTTCACACACCGACAGATTAGACGGATTCGTGTTAAAAGACTTACGCTGAAAGCTGGCAGGCGTGTAGAAATGTTGAAAAAGAGAAGAAAAAGAGCCGTGAAATAACAGCTATGAGAAATTATGCAAGCCAAGTTACGGTTACATGTATCAGAAGTTTTTTTTCTTTTTATTCATTTTTTATTTTAGTCGACATCACAGTACACCTGACATGACAGAGGATGGAAGTTCATTCACCTCCTCTGTTAAAATTGCATTATTTTTACCCTAAAGTGCACAGTCGCCTTGTAAAGAGGGGGGGATTCAGTTGTGGTGATCCCGGTGAAGGGAGTGGCCGGCTGTCGGTGTCATTTGAGGTTTTAACGACACACGGGCCGGGCTGCCGCCGTCTCTAAGCTGCTCTCACTTTTGCCTTATATGGCCATGGCCAGACCGAGGGAGAAACTGCCTTTGTTTCCCAGCTCTGGATCTGGACTGGAACCTGCGCCACTGCGACATCCAGCGTCCAGTCTCCATAATGACAGGGCTTTAACCCAGTTGATGTTTGCCAGATGTCACGCACTGACTGTCAGCACACAGCATCCCTTTTTTTTTTTAACATTTTCCCCTCCTTTCCTCTTCCCCTCCCTCTTTGTCCAGAAAATGGAAGACGAAATTGCCGCCCTCGTTGTCGACAACGGATCCGGTATGTGCAAAGCTGGCTTTGCAGGAGATGATGCTCCACGTGCTGTGTTCCCCTCCATTGTTGGACGTCCCAGACATCAGGTACATTTTCTCTGCATTATTACACAAAAAACTACAATTAATCCATTAATCTTGGGCTCTTTTGGCACTTTAGGAATACTTTTGATTTTAAAGTTTTCCTGTTTGCTTCCCAGGGTGTGATGGTTGGTATGGGCCAGAAAGACAGCTACGTTGGTGATGAGGCACAGAGCAAAAGAGGTATCCTGACCCTGAAGTACCCCATTGAGCACGGTATCGTCACCAACTGGGACGACATGGAGAAGATCTGGCATCACACCTTCTACAACGAGCTGAGAGTCGCCCCTGAGGAGCACCCAGTCCTGCTCACTGAGGCCCCCCTGAACCCCAAGGCCAACAGGGAAAAGATGACCCAGGTAACAATGGCTGACACACCCTGAAATAACCTCAACCAGGAAATCTGCTCAGCTCACCCACAGGGCCCTGCAACAGGAACATGTGTTGCAGCTGTGGCATTTCTTCTTCCCCTTTTCAATCTGTCCATTTCCTCATGCCCCTCCTATCTCCAGGTTTCATCTCTGCTGTGCTGATCTTTTCATCTCTGCGGATGCTTCAGGTCTTTATCTTTCTGCACTGTGATGCATCAGGAATGAATTGCTGCAGCATGGTCACTGCTGTTTTTTCAGATTCAACTTGTTTTAGACTTGCTAACATAGTCAACAAGCACCTAACTACACTGGTGACCGCATGATGCAACAGATGACGACAGAGCAGGATGCTCACTCATCTCATGACCAAACTAAAGTGCAGTTTTATTGTAATGACTTTTTTGGGTGGCATTTATATTCAAAATGAAACAGGCCAGTGTGCTGTGCTTCTCTTGATCTGACTGTACTAATCCCTTACCAGCTCACATCAGGTTATTTTGACTCATTGATCTAATGACTCATCTCCTCTTCTTCCTCCAGATCATGTTTGAGACCTTCAACACCCCTGCCATGTATGTGGCCATCCAGGCTGTGCTGTCCCTGTACGCCTCCGGTCGTACCACTGGTATCGTCATGGACTCTGGTGATGGTGTGACCCACACAGTGCCCATCTATGAGGGCTACGCCCTGCCCCATGCCATCCTCAGGTTGGACCTGGCTGGCAGGGACCTCACAGACTACCTCATGAAGATCCTGACTGAGAGGGGTTACAGCTTCACCACCACAGGTGAGCACACAAACTGTCACTCCATTAAAAAGCGTAGATTTGAAGTCAAGGGGAAAACTGGAAAAATAACCCTTAATTGTCTTCTCTCATCTTACAGCTGAGCGTGAGATCGTGCGTGACATCAAGGAGAAGCTGTGTTACGTTGCACTGGACTTTGAGCAGGAAATGGGCACTGCCGCTTCCTCTTCATCTCTGGAGAAGAGCTACGAGCTGCCTGACGGACAGGTCATCACCATCGGAAATGAGAGGTTCCGTTGCCCCGAGGCCCTCTTCCAGCCTTCCTTCCTTGGTAAGTTAAGTCAGGGAAACAAAGTATTTAAATATTTCAATGCACTGAAAGATACTTTTGGATTGACAAATAAAACAAAAACTTACATTTTACTTTACTATCTCTCCTTAACAGGTATGGAGTCTTGTGGTATCCATGAAACCACCTTCAACAGCATCATGAAGTGTGATGTTGACATCCGTAAGGACCTGTACGCCAACACTGTGCTGTCTGGAGGTACCACCATGTACCCTGGCATTGCTGACCGCATGCAGAAGGAAATCACTGCCCTGGCACCCACCACCATGAAGATCAAGGTAAAACTCTTCCTCATACTCAGACACAGCCTTTCAGTGATTTTAAAAAAGATGTTCCAGAAAGCTCTTTAGCTCTACTGCCACTCAGTGGACAAACATAGTTGATACAGTTTTCAGTTAATCTTTTAGTCTTTACTCAAATAAACTGTTGGATTGAAATCTTTATGGAGGTGCATTTGACTTAACTTTTTTCCCATCTTTCTCCCTACAGATCATTGCTCCCCCAGAGAGGAAGTACTCTGTATGGATTGGAGGCTCCATCCTGGCCTCCCTGTCCACCTTCCAGCAGATGTGGATCAGCAAGCAGGAGTACGATGAGTCCGGCCCCAGCATCGTCCACAGGAAGTGCTTCTAAACAGACTGTCTGTCCCCTCCCCCAAAACACACACTGCTACAAACCCAAACGACTGGCTCTGCATACATGCCTACACCAACACACTGGTGTATGCTGAGCTCACAACACCTCTTCCCATTTTCCCTCATCACTATGGCTATGGCACCATGCCCCCTGATGGGGAGAAACTCTGCAGGAAGTACAGAGCGTCCCAGGCGGTGTGAATGTGTGAGGAACATGATTCCATTGTCGTGTTTGTGTAGGTCATTCCAGATGTGTTTGTTCACCACCTTATTTGCCTCTATGAAGGTTTATTCTCTGGTGGGCCCACTGCCCAACAGACCTGTAGTATTGCTTAATATGTAAATTATGTAATCTGAAACTTGTTTTGTTTTTGTACTTTCAGCCTTAAACAATACTTGGTCCAGTTTGTTTTTGTCATTATGCAAAAGACAAAGCTTCTACCTTGTATGGGGGTATATGAAGGTTTGTGCATGGGGCTTCAAGCCTCTGGTGTACACAACAACCCAATAAAAGCGCACATGTCTGACATTCTGGTCTGTCTGCTTGGTCTTCATTCATCTTAGCTCACTGATATTAAAGGAAACATTTTAATCCCAGAACGTATATAAAATCAATCCTGCACACAAATAAAGTTATACATGATTATTACTCTGAAGATAAAACATCACAGGACCTTTTTAATAAAACTACTAATGGCTGAATTCAGCTTTTTCACTTTCAGGGAAACAATCATAGATCAGTGACTGAACAGAGTCATTTGTTTTATTTTCTTTTATTAGTCAAAACTTGTGCTTTTACCATGACAAGTCACATCTAAAGAAAGGCCTTCACAAAGGATAAATATAATATGTCTTAAACATAAACTTGTTCTCTCAGGAACGTATGAAGGATAAAGGAAGTCCACAAATTTTAATGTGTATCTTCAAGTGACGGGAAAGAAAAATATTTAAGTTGGAGGTATTATGCAGGATTCTGGTGCAGAGGTTGCTTGAGAAGTTTTAAGGATAACTGAATACTTTTCACAGCCACTTTTCAAACCCACAGACCGGAGGTTTGGTTGTTGGTACCCTAAAGATAGATTTTGGGTGGAGTATGGCTTCACTGTGAAACATTGTTATAGTGCCACCATGTGGACAACTAAAATCATGAGGGAAGTAATGATCAGATATTAGGTAGTCAACTATAATAACTAACAAATGGTTGTAAGATTGAACATGATAGATCTCAGTAACTCAATATTATCAAAGCTTTATTATCAATGTGTGGAATGGTTGATTGTTAATTCACTGTTGACAGACATGTATCTTAAACTGAATTCTCATTGTAGTTGAACAGCCAATTATTATTATTATTATTATTATTATTATTATTATTATTATCATTAGTATTCGTATTCGTATTAGTATTACTTGCCAAGTATGTGTACTGTACAAGGAATCGGACTCTAGCTCCAAGTTACTCTCAGTGGTACACATAATTCCACGAGTAGTTCTCAGAAAGATAGAAATAGACATATAACTGTAAATACAAGGACAACAAAACTACAGACAGAAGAATAGATGAAATATCATACCTAAATTTGATGTTAGTTGTGTAAAATCATTGATAAAGAATCTAAATAGTACAGTAGAAAGTAAATTAGTATATTTAGTTTTAATGTAATTATACTTTAGTATCTGTGTTTTGTGCCATTTTATTCCTCTCACTACTATTCTCTACATTTCGGGTGTAAATATTCAAATGTTATTTTCACTCCTTTACATTTATCTACCAACTTCCAAAGTTTCAAGTTACTTTGAAGTTCAGTGCGTTACATGCAAAATATATTCTCAATTAATAATCTACGATGCATCAGGTATGAATCATGATCAAATATGCGAAGGAAAATATAAAATTATATACATGTACTTAAATTTCTCATTAACAGGAGTCGCTCTACTGCCCAATCAATATCTCCTTTTTAATACAAATGAATTATACACACTATATTTAAGTATCGGTAAACCAGATGTACTTTTAAATCTTGTCTTCGTGTGATGGTGTTTCTGACACAAAAAATGATGTGAGAAATTGAGAAAATGACATAGGATTGGACGGCAGAGAGTTTGTTCGTCTCATTACTCTTATTATTTCTTAATAACTAACTAATATATCCCTTTCTTAAAAAAGCATTCTATATTAAATTATTTAATTCTTAATTAAATACAATATTTAAGTAGCTATTGCACTAAATTTACCTATTATATTTATTTGTTGTCAATATTTTTTGTGTTATGTATTTTTAAATGTCAGTTTTAATTCATATTTTAAGAAACTGTAATGTAATTAAACAGTAGATAAGATAAAATAAAATAAAATAGTTTCAGGAAGTGGGTCCGTCACTGATAGACTTCCGTCGCGGTGCAGCAGTAAACTTGGTCCGCCGAGTAACGGCCGGCTGTCCAGCCGCCTGCGGGTCACTGTGGAGCCGGTACACCCCAACATGAGCCGCCGGCAGCCTGGATGAACCTGTGAAACCCTGCCGTCCACCACTGGAGCCTTGAGGGGGATTCAGAGAACATGGATCGACAGATTATACCGGTGGGTCAACGACAGAACCTCCTCGGTTCAGCAGTAGTGACCGGTACCGGGGAGCACACCGACCGAACCAGCTGACGTGAAGTTCAGGTCGACCGGACCGTCAGCTGCGGCTGATACTCGTGAACCGTGTGGAAGAGAGACGAGTGTTTTTAGCTTTATTTTACACCCAAATTAACTCGCTAATTAACAACAAACCTCGCGTGTAAATAACTGGACAGACGGACACGGAAGCTGTTTTTTTATTTAAGATGTCTACTCGGTTTTGAACATTGCTGCAATGAGCTGTATCCTTTAAACATTCATATTTCTCCACTCTGCTAGTAGCAAATGCATTAGTAGTAATGATAGTAGTAGTAATGGTATCACCTAAATAAACAGATTTATCTTTTTTTTTCTCATGCTAATGTAGTAGTTCTATTAGTTGTGGTAGTACTAATCAGGATAGTAGTGATACTAGTAGTTGTCTTAGTTCATCTTCTATTTTTCCACCTATAAATGCTTTAACTATAACATTAAGCTTTATCCAGAATAAATGTAAGTAATTTGGACAAAGGCCTACACTACAATATATATTGTAATATCCATATGATCATCATTCTGTTTCAACATTAAATCAAATGTGTGTTGATTTAAATGTGTATGGGTAAAATAATCAGAGATGGGTGTCTGATTTTGGCAAATCCAGCCTATCGAATACTTGATTAAATACCAGACATTGATGTAAAAAATATATAACAATCTAGTTTTTCCCTAATGTAGTCATGGTCGTTGTTGTGCAGCATAGCTGAGATGGCCCAATACAACCAGAGTCACTAAAAGGAGATGATCCACTACAATGTAAATGACATGGCAAAATGTTTGATGGCACACATATTTCTATCATCCCCACTCTAAACAGTCCAGCTATAATCTGGTGTTTCTTTCTTTGTGTTGGACCTTAATAACAAAATATTTTTTTACCATGATGGTCATGTTGGTTATTCTGAGTAAACACAGGGTTTAAAGGCTCCTAACCATGATACTGTTTGTTGTCTGCCTCAGGCTGTGTGTGACGAGGACACGATGTCTTCTTCCTCGGTGGGAATGTCCGACTTGTCCGATGAGATCCTGTTGTGCATCCTTCGCCATGTTCCCGTGTGTGACCTGGTGCTGAACGTGGCAAACGTCTGCCACAAGTTACACACACTGTGCCACGATAAGACGTTGCTCTCAAACGTCACCCTGTCTGAGGAGTATCAGGTGAAGCCGCTGAGCAAAAGTGCTCAATCATCATTCGAACTGATAAATGCTGTTTAAGCAGCCTTATTACTGATGGAAACTTTTATTACAGTGTGTTCTTTTTTCACCTCCAGGCTGATGATCTGTTGGTGCGGCACATATTGAAACAGCTGGCCAATCATGTGCAGTCTCTCAGCCTGAATGGTTGCTACTGGCTGTCCGGCAGTACGATGGAGCTTCTTGCACGCTGCAGAGGAGTGACGCACCTCGATGTCACCGGCTGTCGCATCACGTCCCTGCGTCTGTCCCGTCTCCTCTCCTCCCTCTCTCTGCTCAGATCGCTCGCTTTTGATGTGACGCCAGGATTCAACTCTGCTCAGCTCAGTTCAGAGGCGGTGGATTCACTGAGCCGCCTGTCGGAGCTCAGACAGACGCTGTTGACACCGAGTTACGGCGTGGTGCCATGCTGCGCCCAACTTCGCAAGTAAGATCTGTTGGATTACTAAGATTTCACGTGAGAGTAAAGTCCAGAATCACCCTCTGCATTGGCACATGAGGCCTCTATATTCACTCTTATCCATTTTAATGTGATTATCTCAAAACAAGCTGTAGCATTTATGCCACAAAATTCCCAGAATGCAGAGGAACAAACTTTAGACAACCAGAACTAAAAGGCAACAGCCATTTTGGTGGTTCCTTTTAAGCCATACTTAGGCACAGGTAAATTTTAAGATAGGACTTTGACGTGATAATAATGATGAAAAGTACCAAATTACAAATCTGCTAGAACAGTCTGAAGCAGAGTGATGGGCTGACCAGCATCTCCGTTCTTATGGCTCAAAATACCAAAGTGCAATGCTTCATCTGCTTGCACAATGTGTCAATTAAATCTTGCTGTATTATGTTCATTAATAATTATGCACATTGTTAAAATGGTCAAAAGTTCAAACTACTAATTCAGAAATGTCAGTCTTTACTTCTCACATCAAATGACTGAATAGAAAAAATGGAGCAAATTTAGACAGTAATTTTGACAGCTGATGATGTGCCACAAAACACCCGTCTTAAGTACTTTGTCCTTTGGCAGAGTTTACCACCACTTTTCATCTTAGATTGCTGTCTGCAAACAGAGCATGTTACCATGTGTCTTTGTTTGTGTCTCTGCAGGCTGATGCTGCAGTTTGACATCCCAGATGTGACCAGAGAGGGTGTCGGCGTTTGCTGTCAGTTAATGGTGGGTCAGAGCAGTGTGCCACATTACCAACAGCTGGAGGAGTTCACCGCTCGACTGGCTCCAGGAGAGGTGAGTTAGTTGTTTGTGTGTGTATGATGTTCATGTAAGATGTCCCCAGGTGTCTGCAGTACATTCTGTATTTCTGTGCCGTTCATAATTAATGTTCTGTGTGTTTATGTTTTAGGTAAATCAGACCTTACTACTGCTCTACCTGGCAGTGTTCAGCGTTCACGTTCCAAAGCGTCTCAGAGTTTTTCTTGTGTCGATTCCCGGGCCAAACCCTGCTCACTGGCCTGCTGCTCCCTCACTGGCAAAGAGTTTGAGTCAACGAGGGGACCTGGAAGCCCTGCAGCTCCCTCGCTCCTGGTTGGATTCCTTGTCCCTGAAGCGAGCCTTGGAGGGAAACAGTCCGAAACACCTCAGCTTCAGCCGCTGCCCAGCGCTGTGGCCGCAGGTCTTCCAGTCGCTGCTGGAGGGAGGAGTGAAGGATGCCACACAGCTGGTCAGCCTGAACCTCAGCGGGATCAACCAGCTCCTTTACGCAGAGTGTAGGAGCGTAGACGATCAGCTGGTTCCCGGGACAATGAGCCGCCTGGCACTTGGCTGTTCCAACATTAAACACCTGAACCTGATGCACACACACTACCATCACGAAAACTCACCTGGGTCAGTTGGGGAAACACACCTGTGTGCCAGCTTAGCCAAATTCAGACACCTGAGCTCTCTCACTCTGCCTGCCTGTGCTCTGTCAGATGGCTTAAACTCACATCAGATCTCTACAAACAACACGACTCCCTCTGCGCTGTTCCTGGGGTTAAAGAAGGGCCCTCGTGTGGGACTCCAGAATTACAAGCTTGATTCAGAGTCTTCTCTGTCAGGGGAAAGCACCTCAGGGCTCACTCAGCTCTTTGCTGGCTGCCCTGTGTTAGAGACCTTGGAGGTCATAGGCCCAGGTTTTGTCTCAGTGCTGCCTCGTCTGGAGCCCTGCTCTCGTGCCAGCGTGGAGCCTCGTGGTATGTGTGCATGGGCACGGGGAGTGGGCGATGCACACTTAGCGGCACTCGAGGCTTTGCCTCGATTACGTCGCCTGACTCTGGCTGGGCTTCCTGGGGTGCTCAGGGGGACGGGATTGGTACAGTTGACCAGGCAGTGCAAAGACCTACAAGTATTATCCCTCGCCAACATGGGATCACTAAAAACCATGAACTACACCCCTGCCCTGCTGGACACACTTAAACAGTGCACACAGCTACAGGAACTCAGGTTAGAAGATGCCTTTGTGTACTTTTCATTTATTGCAATACTAAACATTAACCATCAGACACTATAGACATAAAAGCTTCTATTATATTCCTCTGTAGTGGACAGAGTAACAGTAATTATTTGAACCCTTTAATGAATGTTAACTAACATGGAGACTCCAAACTAAGCTGTATAAACAGCTAAGCATAAATCATTTTTAGGATTACGAAAAGTAATGTTTTTTTCTCCTTTGTTGTTCTGACAAGAATAAATTCTGTTATTTTTCATGAAAGGTGGTGCTTTATAAGCACTTCAGAATTTAGGACAGAACATCACTTAGTGTAATTCAGTGTCATGGACTGAGTTCATATGAACTTTTTTTTTACTTCTATTTAACATTGTGTTTCTCTGTGTTTTAGGTTAGAGCAGCCCTACCTGAATGCCAACGCTTCGTTCTTTGAGGCTCTGTCCAGCTGCTCTCGGCTGCAGCGTCTCTGCCTAATCTCTCGCAGTGGCACTTTTGACCCGGTGGCCACAGAGACCTTCATGGAGCAATGCTCCCATGTCGTCATGTGCCACATGTTCATGGGCGGCACCTTGGTGGCTTGTCGCACGCTGCAGAAAGCTCTGCTGGACAGGTCAGTGCCTCTGTTGAACGTATCGTACTTCAAACATGAAACGCAGACAGAAATCTCATATTCACCTTTTCTTGTGTTCTGTTAGATTTTCAGTGGAGCGCTCCGCTCTGAGCGTGGTCATCTATCCATTACATCACGAAGATCTGCCTTCAGTCATCAGAGACATCCCACTAACACTGCTGGATCGGATAACTTTGTTCCAGAGCCACGTGGCCCAACCACCACATTTATCACAGTTGTGACACCACTAGCAGGCTCAGACCATTTTTTTTCTGCAAGAAATAAAATTAAATGAAAGACTGACTGTCATCTGCACGTGATGTCTGATTGTGTCATTTCATACAACGGTTTTAGGCTGTTCTACGTCAACGATCACGATTGTTTACATTTTCTTGACAGACTAATAATGGTCTTCAAAGGGAAATTTGCTTTGAAAGTTTTAGTTTATTGTTCCAGGACATTTTACATTTGGTGTCACTGGGGCATCAATTGTAGCTTCTCAGACAAAAAATTCTGTTACCACACTTTCCTTCTACTTTCCCTTCTAAGTGCCAAAAATATAAGGATGTATTTGTTCAGAAACCTTGTACAGAGGACCTGGATCAAATGATGTTGTAATAAACGCCATATAAATTATTTTTAATTCCTGTCTGTGTTGCATTTGTTCATGTTATATAGTTAATTTTTAAAATAATCACAGCATACACACCAGTAATTTACTGTTGGTGTTAATAAATCATCAGTAATGACAATATATATATATGTATATATATATATATATATATATATATATATATATATATATATATATATATATATATATATAT
>JAOXYL010000061.1:19873506-19897950 GCA_028564955.1 Terapon puta
TTGTCAGAGGCCTTGTGTAATCGTTTTCTCTTCCCTGTAATTTATTTATCTATTTTTTCATTTATTTATTTATTTATCAGTTTGTTTGTGAGCCTGCCTGCTGGTTTGATAGTTGGAGCTGCTTTAATTGGACTCTGTTTCTTTTCCTCTGATTCGTTCCAGGAATATTGGAGTACTGGGCTTTGACTATTAGCCAAACAACATTAGTGGAATGAGCTTTTGTCTTCAATAATTATACACAGTAATAACAAAATAGTTAGCACGCTGTTGACGCACTACAGCACGGTAATGGGTCTCCCTTGTTTTTCAGATATTTCATAATCACACACTGGTACGAGCTATTAGCAACAGCCTTGTGAAATTTAATCAGACGGCAGAAATGAAGCGGTAATGGCAGCCAGCTCGTTGAAGTGTTTGGATGCTGGAGGCCAGATTTGAACCTGAGCTGAGCGTCTGCGCGTGTCCAACGTCGACATGCATGGGTAGCTTCTGTTCAGTGTGCTGTTGGCCCATGAAAGATGCATGACGACCGAGCTCAGTGGTTATAAATCGGTCATAACAACGGGGACACATGTTCAGACAGTTCCCACACTGTAGGCTCCTCCTTTAATACCTAAATGCCTACAACTGTGTGCAGACAGGCCAGAGCTGAATCACTATACTGTCCAAGTGTTGTGCCCGATGAATGCACACCAAATTAGAGAAAGAGAGAGATCCTCAAGTGTATGTGCCTGCAGAATCCTGCAAAAAGGTCATGTCCCAGAAGTTACTGTAGGGAGGTCTGCAGGCATGCATCCCCTTAAGTGAGAATATACTTAAAGAAAAGGACAGCCTTTAAAAGCTTATTTATGGTGGCCCGGAAGAACGTATGATTTTATTTCCTTGGCAACAGCTTAATGTTTAAATATAGAATAACACAAGCTTAGCCGCTCTCTGTTGTGGCATTTCTCTGGTTAACAGGCTAAAAATTAAAACCTCTCTTAATATCATGCATATCATCCTCTGCAGCGCCCAAAGGGGGTGTCCTGGGTTCGGCCCGTCCTGACAGGGGGCCTCTAATGGGTAAATAGCAGGACATGTTGGCAGGTGGGATGGTATGAAAGAAAGGCAGAGCCATTATATTTAGGAACCCCAGGATTTTTTTTCCTCAAAAGAAAAGAAGACCATCATCTCTCCTCTCAGTGTGGTCTGTCTCCCTCTCTTTTATGTTCACGTTATGCAATCGTCTGTTTCTTTTATTCCAAGCCTCGGAGGCTCGGGCTCTGACGGAGGAGGATAGAGGACCTCAACAGGTGGAGATTTTATTCTAGGGATAGAGGAGGAGGAGGAGGAGGTGGTGGAGGAGGAGGAGGAAGAGGAGGATAGTGAAGTGTTCCTTAATAATAAGCCCTCTGGTCTGCTTAGGCTGCAAATTTTTTTTTTCTTGTTTTGTGCCTCAAAGTGTAACTCAGCTCATGACAGCCAGTCCTCGTAGTTCCCCGGCCTGCTAACATGACCCCATGCAGTATCTACACCATCTGTCTCCAATGGGACTCCAAGGCAACACTCAGAGGGAGAGAGAGGCATGGAGGGAGAGGGGGGTGGAGGGGGGTGACAGCGCTCCCTGAGGACCCCCTGTGCTGCAGTTTTGATCTACTAATTATGTTTAATTGAGACTGTGTCATTCACTCGCGTTGCTTCTATTTCTCCCTTATCTCACCCGTAGCTTTTAACAAACTCTGGCGCAGACGAGGGAACATGACACATCATCAGCAATAAACGCTTCGGTGCATTAATTTTGAAGAGATCGGTACAATTTTGGGGTGTGTGTGCGTGTGTGTGTGTGTGTGTGTGTGTGTGATTGTCTGCAGGGGGAACCTCTAGATTGGGTTACAACAGTTCGGCGGATATTGAAATGTTTTATCTGTGCGCAGTGGATGCTCCGAGGAGCGGAGGCGCGACGCGGCGACTCGGTTGACGCCGAGGCAGTCGTCACACACACACACACACACACACACACACGCACACACAGAGTAGAAAAAAAAACACGCGCACTCACACACGCGCGCCCAGAAAGAGATAAGGGAGATGGTTGCAGAAAGGCGCGCACGCAGTTTCGTTTGGCGAGGTGGCACCAGGTGATGCCATCAGCGACGGATGACGGTGTGCGCCATACCTCTCCTCTCCTTTTTTTTTTTATTATTTGGAGAGGACGCGCAGAGAGACAGACCAAATAAAACCCGAGAGACGCGTCAGTTTTAACGAGCCGTGAAGTTGGACTCCCCCCCCTTCCCTTTTCCCTTTTTTGTTTTTTGGACATTGCGAATTTTCCTCCAGCGCGCACCCTTTTTTTCCTCTCCTCCTCTCTCTTCCTTTATTTTTTAACTCGCCGCACATCTTTTGGTATTTCATAATGGGAAGATGAAGTCACCCAAGTCCCCCCCCCCCCCCTCTCTCTCTCATCCATCCCTCCATTCAGGCCCCGTTGCCCATATGTTTAATTAACTAGGCTGATGTGTAAGTACCTTCAGCCAGCGAAGCGTGGGCGGGCGGGCTGCGGGGTAAAGACACCGCCGGAGAATATTTCCTCCTCTCTCTCCGCGCGGGCGCTCGCTCGGCTGCCGGAGCATCACCTCTGCCGCGCGGCGCACACAGCGACGAAAATAACTCGACCCGTTTAAACTTGTTCCAAATTGGGGTTTTTTTTGGGGGGGGGGGTCATCTTTTTTTTTTTTTTTTTTGGAAGAGGGGGAGTGCGGTGCTCGTTCGGAGGAGTGCGCGCAAAAGGAGAGAAGCGGAGAGAGAGAGAAAAGAGAGAGAAGGAGAGAGTGTGTGTGCGTGCTTGGAGAGAGAGAGATATATATTTATATGTGCGTGCGTGTGTTTTGATGTTATTTGTGACGGAATCCCCCCCTTCAGTCTCCAAGAATCCGCGAGCGGCGCGAGGAGGAGGAGGAGGAGGAGGACAGGAGAGGAGAGGAGGAGGAGGAGGAGGAGGAGGAGGCGCGCGGACCTGTCCACGAGCCCTCACTGCGGAACGCACGGGGCTGCCGCTGGAGATCCCAAAGCAGCGATTATTTTGGATCCTTGAGTCAAACTGATCCCCGCGCGTCAACGAGGGTTTTTTTTTTCCTTCTTTTATTTTTTTCTTCTTCTTCTTCTTCATCTTCTTTCCCCGTTTCCACAGCGCGGTGAATGGACGGTGTTTGACGTCTTAACCGAGAGGAATACTACCTATCTGCCCGGGGGGAGAGGTGGTGGTGCTGCTGCTGGAGGGAGGTCTTCAGAGGGAGACAGGTGGATTTATCCGTGCGGTGGTGGTGGTGTTGGTGGTGGGGGTGTTATTTATTTAATTTTTGGGGTGTGGGGAGGGAGGGGGGACTGGATGGAGGAGAAACTGATGGATTAATCTGACGGAGGAGAGTCGTCTGTGATTCCCACTCCTGCCGAGGGCGCCCGAATGGAGTGACAGGCTGCAATGTCATCTCCACCTGGCCGCCTGGAGAGATGTGTCACGGGAATGGGGTGAGTTAGAATCAATTAGTATGTTCTTTTTTTAAAAAAAAAAAATTTAGGTGGAGGTGGCGGGTGCTTGTGCGAGAACTAACTCTCTCCGCTGTGGGTGACGCGGAGAAATGAGCGGCGGCGCTTGTTCGGGGGTTTGATATGTGCCGCACACTCACTCTCCTCTCTCAAAGTGGAGCAGAGGCGGGGGCGGCGGGGTTGGTGGGGCGGCTGGTCCCCCCCCGCGCACCCCCCTTCTCAGCTCCTCCGTCCGTCCGTCCAAGCCGAGTCCCCGACACACGCAACCTGCTGCATGCCCTACATAGACGAGCCCGGCACCGGAGAGAGGAGCGTGAGGGGAATATTCGCTACGGAGCCACAGGCTGTTTTTAACGCTCTCTCGCTCTCTCTCTCTCTCTCTCTCTCTCACACACACACACACACACAGTACTATTTCCTCTCTCTCACCGTAAACCAGCTCACCTTTGAATTTAACTTGTGTTTTCGTCACGCGCGCTCGCCATCCAATAAGCTCGTGTCTCAGCGTCCCCAAAAAAATAGAGGCACACGCGCACACTGACATACGCGGGCGCATCATAACGCGCGCGCGCTAACACGCACACACATACACGCGCGCGCGCACTTGCATTTGATGTTGTTCAAACTGCTAAAATTCTTATGAGTCACGAGGAATATTCCGCCGTCGGGTAATAATGTTTATGGCTCGTGTGGGCACCGGCCCGGAGGCGCGCGTCCCTTTTTATAGAACCAGAGTCCAATTCAACAAGTCTGCCATGCGACGAGCAATAGCGCCTTTCTCTCCCTCCGTCTCCCCCTCTTTCAGATCAAGTTTGAACACTTTTCCTCCGGTTTCGCCGACGCTGTGAGAAGGAACCAAAATGCCAGCGAGCGCACAGGTCACGGCGGCTGCCTGCACGGCCCCCCCTCGCACCGCGGCGGCACCGCTCAGCATTCATCGCACGGACTCCGAAGAAGAAGGCGCAAACCCTCCGCGACCGCAAACCTGCAGCAGCCACGCTTTGTGACACCGAAGGTAAGGACCGCGATGTTTGGGGGGGAAGTGAGAGGAGGGAGGGAGGGGGGGGCTGCTGCGGGACGCTGAGCGGCGCTGTTGCATCACATTATCCCCGGCCGCTGATGAGAGGCCGTGTAATGAATTCATATCTCAAATTACAGTTTTCAGGCTTTGAATGCAGTCACGTTGTAGAAACACATTTTCTTCCGTTTTTCCTCCCGCTTCCCGTGCCAAGTCTGACACACGAAGTGTCTTCTCCTCCTCTCAGGGACATGGAAGCCATCACACACACACACTCTCTCTCTCTCTCTCTCTCTCTCTCTCTCTCTCTCTCTCTCTCATCTCCATCTCTCTCTCTGTCACACACACACACACAGATGTTACATGGGGGGTAACTATAAGAGTCTCACACAGCCTATCTGAGTATAGGAGTCTGACATGACAGCGTATAAGGCCCCTAATTCCCATAATTCCGCATCAGACTAATCATTCTTGGTGGCAAAGCGCTGCCCCTAATTTCCTGTGTGTGTGTGTGTGCCTGTGTGTAAATTCATAGTGATCATTTAGGGCAAATTATCATTCATGCCATACAGTACCAGACTCATTGTAGAGAAGAGGGGGGGAGAGGCTGAGGATGTGCTCAGCAGTAGCCTATTTTCTTGAATAGTGGGATGACACAAAAGGAGATCAACTCTGTAGGGCATAAACGCAGTAGAGTGTGGAGCAGTGAATGTCGAGAGCTGTTGCTATCTTCATTAATATAAATATCTTGTGCAAAGCTGCAGTGAATTCTGGGCGTGATGTCACAACACCTTCAAAACCTTAACCTTGTTTTATAGTAGGCCCTACTTCTCTGCTTTCACTTTCTTTTCCCTGTCACTCCAGAAAGGGTCTCCTGCTCAGCTGCACGTCGTATTGTCGTCTCTCACGGTCTGCCATTAACCAGCTGCTGAAACAAAGCCAAACAAGAGGAGCATAAAAATGAAAAATCCTCAGTGGTGCGACACATACCATATTCTGAGTCCCATTTTGGCTCCAGCATGACATAGTGTTGAAATTATGTGTCGAGATGCGTCTCACTGAGCTGTTCAGTGAACCATCTCTATTGTTGGCAAAGCAGGTACTGTAGTTCAGAATTCATTGTCTCGAAGCAGCTTGTCAGCGTCGTCAGAAGTGAGACTGTGTTGTTCTGTTTCTCTGTCGTTAAAGCTATTTAATCCCTCACATTAAATGCGCTGCTCTCAACATGTTATTGAGCTGCCTTTAACAAGATGGCCCTCTTGAGATGATTTTGATGGCACCTTCGTGGCGCTGGTGGTATTTGTTGAAACATTACGTTACCTACGCTGGTGACAAAGATCCCTGAGGGTGTCTTTCTCTCACGTGGTTCTGCCGAATGCAATTTCCTTATAAAGATATTTTTTTAAAAAGAGGGTATTGACAGAGGTTTCTTGCAGATAAAAGGCTGCAAAAGGTGAGCAATCAGACTACTCTGTGTCATCCTGGCCTGTTTTGGTTTTTAATAGTGTGCAAGACATTTTTAGAGCTGGAGCATAAAATTAGCCCAAAATCTACATATGCCTGCAAGTGGGGAAAGGTTCAGAGAGCATTTATGCAGAAATCTTTCTTTTCATGAAAGATACATGGAGTTTTTACCTCTGTTGAACCGTCAGTTTCACTGAAGTGAACCAAAAGCACTGCAATTATTATTGTGCATTTGCTGTGACATTGTCTCAGAAAAGCAGCTTTGCCTTAAAATTTTCTGTTTGATCATGATAATTACCGAGTCATGAATGCTGCTCTCGTATTTTTCAGGTTATTTTATGATACTTGATAGGCTGTTCAGCCTAGTTAAATGCATTTGAGTAACAATACTAGAATAAAACCAACAAAGAAACCTCACAGCCCATCCTTTTTTTCCTCTCTTTTTTTTTCCATGAGCGCATAGAGGATTTTAGGTAGGAGTACACGCACAAGATTGCAACCTAGAGCTTATGAAGAATAATTATAAAGACGCTTAAAAAAGAGAAAAGCCAAAGAACCTGTGGGTGGAATATGCACCTTCCTGCCCTGCATTGTAGCTGTATTTGTCCTGAAGGAGGTATTGACACATCCTGAGATAAGAGCTACAGCAAATAATCCCCTTATCTGCGCAGTATTTTTGGTTAAAGCTCACTATCCACTGAAGTTGACAAAGTGCATGTTTGAAAATAAGGTTCTCCGTGGTGTGGTTCTGCCCAGAACATTAACAGCCAAACCGTGTGCAGCCAACAAGCCTCTGGCGTGGCCTTTAGCTTCAGCTGTCATCTGCTGAGTGAGTGCTTTCTTTAAAGTCAATTAAACCTGCTACTGTGCCTGCACCGAGTTGCGTCAGATAATCTTGTCCCGAGAACATCCACCACCGAAGTGATGACTCTGGGTGGTTAACAGAGTTAACTCCTCTTCTCGTCCACTGTTCAAAGAACGTAGATCACGGCGCCCTGCCTTCACAGTTGCCGTCTTCGTGCGTACAATCACAGGTCAAACGCCTCGCACACGGGGCTCGAGAGGATGAAAATGAGCGTTTTCATTTTCCTGTTCCTAGTAATTACCAGTGAAAAGGACTGAGTGACATATGATAATGAGTCATTTGACCCCCGCTGATCTTCTGTATATTGATGTGTGATAGTGCAGTCTCAGACACAAGTTAATAACCCAAAAGCCTCTTTAGAACGTATGCTGTTTAATCATTTAATCAAAACACAGTTGGTGGTCTCATTTAATGAGTTAGTGAGCCATAGTGATATTAAGTAGGGTTTGACTAATACAGGTTTTAGAAATGATATTTTTAGAATTAAGTTGGCAGTGTTTGGAGCGATGCCCTGCATCCATACACTGGACCGCTTTATGCCTTCAGGCACAAGTGCTCAGTGTTTTACATAATTTCAGTATTGAATATTCTGTTTCTAAGTAGTTGTTCTTTAATCATCAGTAAACCTCCCACCTATTAAGTATTCGAAAGATCGGAAACTGCTGATTTAATATTCATACTTCCTTTAACATTGCCCTGGTTAGCAATTTGACATTTAAGGGGCTTATGACTCAGTGTTTATAGCCATTATACCTGCATCAGTGTATCTTTAATGGTTTTTAAATGTTTCCGTCTGCTCAAGATTCCAGATAAATCTTATCCAGTTCAGCCCAGTTTTCTGACTTTACTGATAGGATTTAAATAATCGGATTGGAATAAATCTGAAAATTAGGTTTTTCAAACCTGAAAAATAACAATCGTTGTGGATCAGGCAAGGATTTAGTTTTAGAAATCAAATCCTACTTTTAATCAATCTTATAACTTGTATCTGCATTTTTTCTTGACTCAGAGGAAGATTGTTTTGCTGCTGAAAATCAGGATAATCTTGATCCATCCTACTTGAGAGGTGGTTTCAAGGTGGATTTAGAGACATGACTAGCATAAGAGAGCTGTCACCCAGTCATTTCTACCTATATGTTTTTAGTATGAAATAAAAGCAGCTTTTCATATTTCTGTTTTCATTTATCAAACAAAAATCAACAGTTGCACATCCCAGACAAATGGACGAGCTAGATAAAAAAGGGGAAAATAGCTTTTTTTAACTTTTTTTTTAGATTTTGTTTGCTTGAATTAATTTAGTTATCAAGTTATAATATCAATGTCGATGTCATAAGTTTTTATCAGTGTAAAAACTTGCAGAATAAGTTTTATACAGTCAGTTAAGTGACATGTTTCCTTTCAGACCCTTTCAGTGTAGAGTATACTCAAATAGAAACTGTATTTCATGCTATTTTTATGTTATTCCCACAAGTGTATTTTGGTGTAGCAGTTTGCTATGATTGATAACGTTATTAGTTTAACAGGTGGAGAGGTAAAGGTAAATGAGACGTTAAGTAATTTCTGACTTTTATTGAGCTAAATTGACAGTAAGTCAGACCTTGTGACTGATAAAATGAAACACCTTTGACACTAAAAGGTTAAAGCTGTTTTGGGGAAAGGTCTCACAGGATTATCTGTGAAGAGATGAAAAATGTAATAATGTTGCTTATTCAGTTCCCGTGTTGTGAGACTTGCTTTGTTTTTGCTGGCCTCGTCTTTCTCCACCATCATCATTCTTAAAGCTGCATTAATTGTATTTTTGGCAACTGAAAATGACAAACTGTAAACTCAACATTGGCACATTTTCGCCTTATAAAGTTTATGGGGAATGTGTTTACAGCAGACACAGAGTAACATATGTATTCACTTTCTGATGTGTCTTTAGCTACCTAATGAATGTAAATCCAATATTGACTAATTTAAAAAAAAATCTTAGTCAAGACCAACTCCTGCAGGAAATCTCTGTTTATAAGCTGCTAAATTCTGTTATGTTTTTACTAGCTAGTCTCTGTCTGTCGTGTGATGCCAGGCAGGTAGCGCACATTGGATTTATCAGAGCTTTCTCACCTAAAACAGCTGCGTGTTGTGGCTGTAAAACCAAAACAGACGCTGAAACACTCAATAGAGCTGCGACGAACTGCAGACTTGGGTGATAATTCCCTGTGGTTTCATCACAACAAGCAACACCTCTAACATTACAGATACAGCAGTGATTTGATCCATTATTAATATAAAAATATTGATCAGTGCCTCTCTAAAACCTCTGTGTTACTTTTAAAAGTTAGTACCACAGCCTCCACACAGTGTTTCAGTGGTCATTGTTGAAAAAAAGATGCACACAGATGTGCTCTCCTTTGATGTCAGGATTCATCTTTCAGCTGGAAGCTTAAAGCTTTCAAGATGGTGGATGTTTCATTTTGGTCTGTAACCCCCCACTGTGTCTATTTGAATAGTGGGCTTTTGAATTAGCTTGATTAGTATTAAGCACAACATGTGGCTTTGAGAGTGAGAACATTTCCAGCTTCCTAGGAAGCTTAGCTGTTACCTTAAATGATGTCTTTTACACTTTGTCAGTCTGAGGGTTTTTCCAGGCTCAAAAAGAGGCTTATGAGGTGGCCGGCCTGGCCCTGTCATTTTGGCCAACTTAACACCCAAAATCCATATTTCAATTTTATGCTTTTACAGGCTCTAGATTTTGGTTCACACTAATATAACACTGTTCTGGTTAAGATATTCTTTACCATATTAAATCCAATTTGATTCAGCTTCCCATGGCTACGAGGATCAGATCATTCACATAAATGCATCAGAACAATTTTACCACTTTATTTGTCTCCAACAGAGATCGTTGTGAGTGGCTGAAGTTTCACTAATTTCATGAAAAATGTAATTTTTAATGAGTAGTATTACATATGTTAAGGCACAGTTACCTCATTTTTTTTTTTTTTACAATGAATCAGATCATATTACACCAGTGGAGATAATTCACAGCAGGGTGCTCTTTGAACAATGGTACTACGGAGCTGCACAATCGTATTCTACTATAGCACCATCACTCTGTCTCCAAAAGAGGGTGTAAAAAGAATAGTTATGGTAATTCTCTTGATAAGCTAGCAGCTACATTACGCTAAAGAAAGTCTGGCACCGTGTGCATAGTATTATCTGTGCCAGTGATATTGAGTCCATAAGGGATTTCAAAAGTCATCTTTTGGAAGTAAAATAACTTTATTAACATCTGCACGTTATGTTTCTTGTGAAAACAGCAATGCCTCAAACTGATGAATTTGCATCAAATTCATTTGAAGATAAAGCTGATGTATGTAGGGAGGAAAAGTTTGGAAATGTATTCAAGCGTTACACAGCAGGTTTTATGAGCTCTGTCATAAAATGCTCACTAATCAAGCCTCGGAGATGGGCTGTTATTTGCTGCAAGACAGTAAAGAGAGTACGGCTTTCCAACATGGCGGCACATTCATTCCCATGAAATTTGCTCAATCACTGCATTTGCTGAAAAAGCGTTTGCAGGCTTCCTCATGAATCTGCATTTTGGGCCCACACAGTGCTTCGGAGTCTCAGGCCGAGTCTTCTTGTTGGCGAACTGCACACACGAATGTCATTAAAAAATGTAATGATATGGTTCTTCCTGCCTTCCCAAACTTTATCTCATCAAATTCTGATCAACTTTGGGAATTATGCAAATCAAGTAGGTAGAGCAGGTGGACTTCAAGAAGAGCGATGCTGCTGTATCTCCTTTGTGTTGAACTTTCAACTTGTTGGGTCAATTACTCACCAAAGTATGAGGTATGACTGAACAGATGCCTTTACACCTGACCATCTCCAGATGTGTTCAAGCCGATCCAGTAGCCAACCCCATTGTAAGCCCATTAAACTGTCAAAGCTGAACGACTCATTCCATAGCTTGATATCTTGCCTACGTGACAGCGTTAATGTACAGTGTATGCCTTTTTTTTTGCTGTCTTGTTGAGTGAGCCAAAGAGTTGATACGCTATATGTGCTCATGCTTTGAGACGCTGTGGCGAGCGAGCTACAGTTTTGCTGCCATACATCTGTGGCTCTTTCATGTCAGTGTCACAGTCCGCTGTGAGCCTGTCACTCCCAATCACTGTCATGCAGCTGATAGGGGAGTGATGCTTCTGTTTAATGCAAATGCGGTTTAAAATAATATGTTTTGATAGGGTAAATGCAAATAAGTTTTCCACCCACATAGATATAATCCCAGGGGCATAACTACAGGTAGATGCGCAGACGTGGGCTTGTTCATGAGGAAATGCTGTAACATAAACTGCTCATTTTGAGATGAGTTGTTTGAGTTGTTTTAGACATTGTCAAGGTGGTGAAATTCATCAATGCTTTTATTTCTTCTCACTTACACTGCTGTGACTCTGAGTTCTTGCCTCAGTCAAAGGTCTCTTTCTTGTCTCCAATTTGTACACACACAGGACCTGGGAGATTTCCCGGAGCACTGACTGTACTTTTATTGATTCTGCTGTCGATTTTTTTTTGTGTGTCATTTATCCGTTTGAAAAGCATAGTGTAGCAGTTATTTGAAAAGTGCACATCTGTGTAATGGATGTAAAAGTAATAAATGATTATTAATTGAATTATATAATTGAAGATAAACCAAATCTGTACGCAAGTAATTACATGTTTTATAAAGTACAGACTTTGTTTTAAGTGGTCCATAGTGGTAGATTTTTATATGCACACCCGGGTGCACCAGTTTTTCAAGGATATGTTGATTACCTTGGAGGAACACACACTGATTTGATAAATATGTAAACAAAACCTGAAACTTGTGATATGTATAATTGGCTTCCTCATGTACAACACATCATTTGCATATCAGCAAATGTCCATGAAGTAAAACATGATAATCAGTTATTGTGGAGACGACCTGGAAACAGCTAAATACACTGTGCAGTTGATTCTGTGCCTCTGGTTATTGGGGTATATTCAAAACAGCAAAGAAACTGGGATAACTCTTGCCATAAATGTAGTCAGGTTTTCAATGGATCATCAAATAAAATGATACTTGATTTCCACATGAATAGGACCTCGATCACTCCATGATTTAGTGTGTCAGCGTGTAGTCAGTTTACATTCACTTTTTCTTCATGATCCTGTTGAGAGCTCTGCCAGGAAGCAAGATGCAGAAGCCAGAAATATTCCCAAAACATCCGCAAATCATCCAAAATACATTACTCCAGGTATAATGCGGCCTTCACTGCTGGCGACAGGTGCCGTCTCAGCCAGACGGGGCATCTGGTGGTGTGGGAATATTTGAAGCCTCTGTCTCCTCCTGCCAAGTATAGTTTTTAACGGCAATGAGCGACACATCAAAAAACATATGTTGACCAGACACTGGTACCCAGAGATATATGATCAAGGATAGATCTCATGTTGGAGCCTTTTTAAAGGCTGCTATCAAATGTAAGCCATGACCACGGACTTAAATTATTTAGTACAGTAAGTATAACATTTCAGACATTAAATCTGTCAAATTGCTGGCTTCATCTGTCTGCCAAAGTAATGGCATTAAAACATACAGGAGGTCTCCTTTATGGAGATATTCCATAATGGCTTTACTTAAACATGACAGGGCCGTATGGAAATAACTAAAATGCAGTGTCAGTGCTGGAGAACAGTGATGAGATTGAAATAATGATTGAGTGTTTTCAGGTCTCTCTCAGGCTTCATCAGCGATGAATTTTAAAACTTGTTTTGCCATTTAAGTCTTAATTAATGACCACTGTGAGCATGAGGGATGCTCGCCCCCTCTTCTCAGTAGTAAATCCCCTAATATGTTTTCACATCAGCTTTACAGTTTATCAGACACAAAATTCAGCTGCCTATTAAAAGTTGAAAAATTATGAAGGGAGATAGTTGGTTTGTTCTCACTGCTGGATTTTTTAATGCCTCTGCGCCAGCAATAGTGTGGCCGGAGGCATTATAGTTTTTGAGTTGTTCCTTCGTCCATGTGCACATCTGTTCCTCTGTCCATCTCATTCTCCTGACTGTGATATCGCAGGAATGGCTTGGGGGAATTTTGCACGGATGAACTGAGAAAATTTTGGTTGTCAAAGATCAAGGTCACCCTGACCTTTTGTCTGTCCGATGAACGTTATATTTCAGGAACGCCTGGAGGAATTTTCATTACATCTGGCAAAGATGTCCTCTTGAACTAAGGATTAAATAGAGAATTTAGTGGTCAAAGTCCAAGGTCACTGTGACCTCACAAAACATGTTTTTTGCCATAACTCAAGAATTCATAGGCAAATCATTACAGAGCGTCACACAAATATCTATCAGGATAAAATGGTGAAGTGATGACATTGCCAAGATGTTAAAGGTCAAGTTCACTGTGACTTCATAATGACCTGGATTTTTTTTTTGGACCCCAAGGTACTTGTAGGAGTCCACCTTCTTTACTTCTGCTTCCTGGAGGTCAACCAGGAGAGGGGTCTTCTTGTTCCTCTGGTAGTGCACTTTGATGAAACTCTCTATCAGTCCTCGCTTCTCCTCAGTAAAAAATAGTCACTAAGTAAAGGCAGCATATTTCTTACTGGAAATGACTGGAATTATATGTCAATATAGCGATAACTTCATTTTGCCAAAGAATATGCTTCATATCTTTTTATTAGATTGATAGATTGGTCTGTTCTCTTTTACATAGTTTATCTATTTTCTAGAATAAAAATAGTATATTTATCAGTATCATGTTATAAAATGACAAATAAAAAGATTTTTAACAAACAACTGTTGTCTTTTATATGACACACAGTAAAAACTGGACCAGCTCAAACAAATAATTAAATTCACAGACAGTTGTTAGGTGTTAGTCATTCTGACTTGGAAAATGTCATATTAGTACCTTTATTTCCTTAAGTTATTACAGTTATAGGAGACATTTGGTAGATTAATAAATGTCTTCACTTTCATCAATAATAGATTGGTCAAAAGAGTGGTGCACTTGACATGCATTAAAATGAGTACAAGTTCAGTTTTTTTGGTAAAAAATTAAAAGGAGAATTTATTCCATCATTACATCAGATTGTCTAACAAGGCTCACCAATGATTGTCTACAACCGTCCTGTGTCACTTTAATGTTTCAGGTCCTTTTAATAATTAAAAGCCAGAAAAATCACATCGTATATTCATAAGGGTGGATCTCAGTTTATCACACTGTGCTATTTTCTTGTAACCTTAATGTTCACACAGTTTGGGGTCAGCTTTTGATGTCATTTTTTTATTAATACAATTTTAAACATTTGTCATGTAAACAAAGAAATCCTTCAAACAAAGATTTCTCTGATTTGCTACCAGTTTATCATTTCCATTTATCTAACATTGCACCAAACACCTCATGTTCTAAGACCAAAACATGATTATTAGGTTATATAATTATGACACATAATATCTGCAAATATTCACATCTTACTCCTCCTCCATATCCTCAATACAGTAAAGAAGAAAAACAGCTTTAATGTAAAGTAAAATAGAGCTTATCGAGCTACCTCACAGTATAGCCTCTATATCTTTCCAAGGTCAGAACCATCCTGGCTGTGAAACTATAAACTCTCTCATCTTGGCACAGCTTCATAATAACTAACTATTTTCATGCCCTTTCTTTCCCTTTCTTGCCCCACCCTTACCTTTTGCCTTTTAGCCTCCTCCGCAGGGGATGTGTCTTTCTCTTGCTTCACATCCTGCTGCAAAGAAACACAAATGCCCTCAAAGTTAAATACAAATACACACAGATAGAGACATACACACAAACAGAGTTAGAAAAACACACAATGCAGTCCCCCAGTGAATGAGAGAGTGTGTCCTTTCTGGTGTTTGGCATTGTCCTTGTTTATTCATATTTATTACCAATGAAATATGAATGACAGAACTCTCGCGGACATTTTCTGTTCCCCTGGTTCCACAAGAACCACAAGCATGCAGAAAAAAAGATAGAATCGGCCAACAGTGTGTCCCCTTAACACATGTACACACATTTCTCTGCATTGCTGAAATTTTGATGTGGAAAAAGGCTGTTGGGCTGTTAAAAGACTGTGTCTAGCAGGCAGCCGGTTTTATCGAGGACAAGCAAGAAGGCACTTGGAACTTACATCAATGTTAAACAAATAAAAATGTGATATTTCAAACAGGA
Organism: Terapon puta; assembly: GCA_028564955.1. NCBI lineage: Eukaryota > Metazoa > Chordata > Actinopteri > Centrarchiformes > Terapontidae > Terapon > Terapon puta. Next base: position 19,888,591 of record JAOXYL010000061.1, read on the forward strand.
CCTTTCAACCATATTTCGCTGTCGAATCAAGACAACAAACATTTGTGTTTTGCAATTCAATGTCTGGGTGGGTGGATAATGATACACTCTGTGCTTTAGCAAAAGCACAGTAATCTCTGGAAAATATAAACCCTGGTACTCCCAGGTCAGAAAAAGCATATTTAAGTATATGATGTGAAATGTGCACCTGTAATAACAGTATTCAGAGGCGATGCACTGAAAATGCGTTGAACTGAAACGATTTTTTAATTTTGGCTTTGTAGTTGTAGTACAGGTAGAAGGGCATCAGTGTTAAGTTTGTGAATAATGGACCATGTTGTTTGTTTTGCAGTCACATTCTCAGGGTATATCTGAATATACATAGAGGAAATTCAAAATATTGGATGTTGTCAGGAAGTGCTAGTCTTCATGTAACTTATAGGTCCTAATAATTATAAAGGTCACTTCTATGTAAATGGAAATCGCAATATGGGGCATCCCCACTGATGATGTAAAGCACTTATTGGTCAGTTGTGTCTCTAGGAGATGAAACAGCCAACATTAATTTGGTCCTATTTTAAGATATCCAAATGCTTATTTGATTCAAATAAACTCCAGGATAGCTCAGTAACCTGCATAAACAAACATAGAAGTTGAGCCTGATTTTACGTCATTAATACTGTGCTGGGTAAATAGAATAGGGGCCCAGGATACTGCCTTGTAGCACTCCACATGTGCCTTTTCTATCTCTGTCGTTAGTTTTTTGGCTTTCTTAATCAGGCCAAGGTGTTGAAGGTAGAAGCAGAACTGGAAGTTTTGGACTTTCTCTGTTGTTCTTATGATATTAGCTCGTTAGCTTCAATAATATGTGAGCTTAGACTTGCCAGACTCAAGTCATGCAATACGACTGCACAGACAGAATGCATGTAGGGAGGCAGGTACTTTGGTAGACAGACCATCAAATCATTTCACACATTCTGAATGAACTGATTGGACAGGATTATTACAGGTCTGAAACAGCCACAGATGCCAGATGTCTCTCTTTTTGTATTAGAGCGTTTGATTTACTGATTGCTGTTGGGATGTTAAGAAAATGTAAGAGACAGGTAAAGACTTGCTGTATTAATATACCAGTTATGCTAGTTAAATGTATCAATATAGCAGCATTTGATGGACTGTGTATTTGCATGAAATGAAACAGAAAAAATCTAAACATAATAATCACTTGATTCACATTGTCACAAGATAATTATAACTGATGCTGAAAATTCCTGCATCTAAGAAATTACAGCTCAGCACCGTAGAATATGAATATGTCAGCTGCAAGTGCAATATTTCTAGTGACATTTTTAATATAATTTTTATCAGTTAAAAGTGATTAAATACTAAATGACAGCTGGATGAGTGTTAAGCTGTCAGTATCAGAGACATTATTTAAACCCATTAAATGTAGATGTAGACCTGAGTGTGTACGTGCACATATGAGTGTCTGCGCCTCCCCTTGATATTTACTTGTCTTCTTGACTTGTCAGCTCTAAAACCTCTCTATCTCAAACTCACATTTCAAAATCATTATTCCAGTTTTTATGTACATATCAGAAACTCTAAACACACAAATAAGTGTATTCATTGTAAATATTGTGTTCTCTGGTTATCAGGTTTTCTTCCATAGATTTTCAGCATTGTCTTTCACAGATCATGAAGATGTATTCATGGTTAACCAAAAAAAATGATGAGAGAGTGTTGCATTCTTGCAGTTATTTATATTTCTGACTGTGTCTAATGATACCATTTTAATCCCTTTGGAATTGTATCAGAAAATCCCAACGTTCCCTCCTCATCGTCCAATGTTGAATGTGTGTCTTCTTACTCTGGTGAAGGGAGATGCCATGCTTTACCTGTTTATCAACTCCACACCATACCTGACATGCTTACTGCAGGCAGTAACCACTATTGCATGCCCAAGATGTTACTGACTCTGCGCAGCTTTGCTTCCATCAGTCACACATTAGTATTTCTGTTTCACCACAGAGTGTGCACATCACAGGTTACACTGTGTCCAGACTCCATACCAGTATTACTAATGTACTAATGTACTACAGTATGTACTAATTGTAACACTACACTAATTCTGCATTATCCGTTAATGGATGTCAATCAAAATGACTAAAAATGGTAAAAATATAAAAATACACAGAAAAGGAAGAAATTTTTGTTTTTCTCCAAGGATTCCACACCTTTTAAACAATTTTCCAATATGTCCTCAAAGACGTCACACCACCATCTGCAGTGTGTTTTAGTATTTTTGCCCATCGGAGACACAAAGTAGCACAGACTGCCCGGTAATGTGACAAGCTTGGATAGCTTCTCGCAGTACTAATGCAGCCAAAAGTAAGAAACAATAAAGGTGGGTGGCCAACAAACATAACAATGAACTGCTCTCCTCTAAAAAGAGACATGGAGTCCACTCTAGAGTGAGAAAAGTGTGCACCTTGCATCTTCAACTTTTTTTATTCCTTTTCTTAAGGCTCTGTCTACCCTAAACTCTTGCTCAGTTATGGCTAATCTCTGAATGTATCTGATTTTCTAAGAACAATTCAAAGAATCATTTGAAACATTTCATCAACACGATCATTTGTATCTTTACTTATGATACAAATACAATACATCTCATACATACATCTCACACGTAATAGTCACTTCTAGCTACCTCTAACTAGCTACTTAGGATGCTGCTGACTTTGCCAGTGTTGTCAAGTGACATTGTTTAGCACATCCAAAACCAACAGCAGTAGACAATATAAGATTCACTTGATGTGCATGTAATTTATCAGGGGCACCGGCCTGGAAGCAGAGTTTGCCTGTCATCTGAGACATACAGAAGCATGCGTGCAATCAGTGAAGTGTGCCTCATGTCTTCATGCAAATGCGTTTAGCATTTATGGGAGCATTGCGCATGTAAAAGGGGGAGATTTGATGAATGACTGCAAATCCTGGTACATTTATTAAGGCACACCTAATATTCAGGGGTCAATGTCTCTGCATTCTCTGACTCTACAATGCACTCCAGATTGGAAATAGTATATTAAAGGAAGATTGTGGTGGAGGAGACAAAAATTAATAATGCTGCATTCTGCAAAAATCACCATGACAGCAGAAACATGTGTAGGAGAGCTACAGTAAATTATTTAGAAAGTAGACTGACAGGTTCTTAGAAAGAAAAGTAGTGCAGTAATAAGAAAGAATCACAATATTGCACCATTTTCTACAATGCGCATAGAAGGGATGGAGAGGTGTTGAATTTGACATCCTTTGAACTAATGTGTTTTGATGATTGCACGCAGCACATGGAGTTGTGCCATGCATATTTGAAAAAATATTTTAGACATTTAGTGACATCTACTGCATTGAATTTAAGCATATTTACTTACTTTTAAGCATATAACTTATATTAACAGATGCCTGAATTATTTACTCAGCTGGAGCTAGTTAGAAGGTTCAATCAGGAGCCTTAGTAAATGATTTGGAAAGTTAAAGTTTCATTTATTGGGAATTATAATTTCAGCATCTCTACATTTGATTTCTTTTTCTGGGCCTGATTTCCTTCATGATTTATTATCCCATCTTATCCCCATTTCACCACTGAACTGCATCTTTTGAGATCTCGTTTATATGCAGAATGCACCTAAAAGACAGTCCCAGTTACTGATAATTAGCTCCTGCTTTAGTAAATCAGACGCCAATTTCATGCAGATTGCGAGCGCAAATATGTACATAAATCTGGATCTGACACTCAGAGTTTGGAACCGGGTATTATGGGGATTAACAAACCAAATTGAAACTAAGAGTAGAAACTGGTAGAAAATGGGGTGACAATATATTATTGTAGGTTGACAGCTGCTGTGGTATGCTACCCTGGTGGCTGTGCCATAGAACACAAAACAACTTATCATATGACAAACAACACTATTGAAGCTTGAGACTAAAAAGAGCATACAGCCAAGTGTTATTTCATATAATTTAACACAAAGCAACCGGCATACATTTCTAGGTTGCTCAAGAAACCTGCAGAATAAAATGTTGATTATAAAATAATTAGATTTAGGAGTGATGACTTTTTCATGTTCAACGCATATCTCAAGTACTGCTATAACATAATTCATTAAGGCAAGACCACCACTGTAATCGTAGAATGAGGAGAAGGAATGCAAGACATTGACATCCAAATCTGTACTTGACCTGACTTTACTGATGATTGAATAGCTTGAATAGCAAAAACACATCTTCACGTTGGCTTATTCCTCTCAAGAGGCTCACGACTTCACATTTATTTCTGACCAACCTGCTTGTTTTTTTCTGTTGTCTTTTCTCCATATTTCACCACCAGCATCCAAAGATTTAATTGAATAATGCAACATTCAGCTCTCACGTTTCACTGAGCACCTGCCAATTTTATACAGAGATTATAAGTAAATAAATAAATGGAAAAGGAAAAAGAAATGGTATCACATTTAAGATGAAACAGCAGTGCTACGCGCAGCAGCATCAGATCAGTTACCTCACTAACACAAGAGGCTTTGGATGATATAATCGTAGCATTGAAGTGGTACTCCACCCAAATGGATTTGAGGATTCAGCCACATCTTGGCAGAAAAATGATTAAAAGAGTGATTAACATACGAATGGACAGTGAAAAAGTAGGTTGTGCGTGTGAGAGTTTTGAATGGGTGGTCATTGAAATCCGCTGAAATGGACTTCACTGAATTCATTCTGTTCACAGCGAGTGTTGTCCAGCAATGAAGAAACCCAGGCTTTTACAGCCAAACATCTAGCTGGCAAAACGTGAGCGTTTGCCACTCGTAAGACAGATTCGGTGTGGAGTATCACTTTAAGGTATTTGGGGGAAACGGGGGCCCACGTAACCGCAAGCCTAATTTGTTTTGTCATCCAGAGACACTATGTAGGGCTGCTTCGTTGGCGATGAATGAAAGAAGGAAACTGCGGACTGATAGACTTAAACAATTACACCCACACAAGCTTTATTTAATAAGAGTTAGGGCTAACATTGTTGAACCAAAAAATGTGCTTATATCCAAGGAAGATCACTCTGGGTTGTGTTACTCTGTGCACAAAGACGTCCTCGGATTCATTGTCACCGAAGCAGCTGGAGGGCCTCGGAAAGCCAGCCCTCGTTTGAGCACTGGGTGTGTTGTTTCCAGCTTTGACAGAGAGCCATTTGCGCAAATCTTGATTTAACTTGAGCAGAGGAAATAAAAACGTTTTCGGACAAGACTAATTTGCTGCTTCGAGGCAAATTTGTACAATGTAGGAACCATGTTTAGATGAGCAAAAACAAAAGCCCCCATCAGTCGATTTTATTCCAGTAAATCAACCATTTTTTTTCAGTGCGAAAACCCTTTTTCTGGCACGGTACGAGCGAATTGTGCCGCTGAGTCTTGTTACATTATTAAGATCTTGCCCCTTTCAGTTTCGTGGAAATATTAGCATAAATGCTAACACAGTGGGAAACAGTTCCCCCTTGCGACATGTCTTTTGGAAGCTAATCACAGGAGTCAGCAGCGGATGTGATTTTTAAGCACAAATGCAAATCCCATAAGGCAGCGGGAACGCTCAGTGACCCAAAGTTTTCCAGCTATGTTGACCATTTTGGGAGCCGTTTCCCGGCACACTGCGGCGCCGAGTTACGTTAGCTCTAATGCTAACTCCAGGGAAAGTTAGTGTAATCTTGTCCCATTGGTTAGCGCTGACACTAATTCCCTGGGACAGGAGTGTAGCGGTGTGTGATTTAGCGGCGTATGCTAAGTGCTGCAGGAGCTGCAGGCTAGTCTGTGGGCACCAGGGCAGAGAGAGCAAGCTGGGAAAGTACTGACTTGACTAACTGGCCTGATTAGACCGGGTGTGAGATGACATGGATCAGATACACACACTAACCCAGCCGGAAAGACAGATTGGCAGAATTAGAAAAAGAGAGTTTAAAAAAAAAACGAATCACATTAAATGAAAATGAATAGATAAAGATGATTAGGAGACGTAAGGCCAAAGTTAGAAACCGTGGAGAGTGGTGGGGGAAGAGATATAGAGACAGTAGGTTAATTTTGTGGACGTGATGTTTCCTCCTGGGGTGTTTTTCAGCTCTGCTGGACTGTGGTGGTGTAAGAAATTGGCTGAGATGCAACGTAGCATTTGCATCATGGTTTCATTAGACCTCATTCGGCCCAGGGCATTTCACACTGCATTTCCTCTACTCATCTGCCTCTCTTAGATCCACTCACATTACAGGAAAAGGTAACACAGACGAAGCTGAACTGGAAACAGGAGCTTAAGGTCCTCTGTATTAGACTGGAAGTTGGTCAGGATGTAGAGTTGAAATAAATGTTATTCTTCTCCTCAGTCAATGTTATTGATTGACGGCGACACTTGTGCCTTTAGCGAATTGGATTGTTTCCCCTCATACCCCCATGACTGGGGTAAAATCAGATTACATTTATTTCAGGGTTATTTTATGGATTAATAGCTGGGACTTTACATTGAACGTTGCCTATGGGCATAGATTATGTTCAAATAAAGGCAGACAGTGAAAAAGAGATTCAGGGCATCTCATGACGCCCGATTCGCAAAAAGAAAGTTAGTTTTAACCCTGTTGTCCTAATGGTCCAACACTTTGAACATTAGATAAGTGATTTTTGAATAGTGGAGGACAGAGAGAGGACAGTAAACTCCCACCCCCACTTTGTGCCTCTCATGTAATCTTTGGTTTTGCACTTGAGACTTGCACTAATAATGAGATTCGAGTCACATATCTGAGTCCCACTGTTTTTATCAAAGATAAATACAAGCCAATCTCTGAGAAACCCGGCGAGTCGTTTTACAGCACTTACTGCGCTTTTGAAGACATGTTCAGAATACACAAGACTCTTCCATCTTGATGGTGAAATAATGGTGATGGAAATAAATTCTGTCCACAACGCAAACGGACGAACATGTGTGCAGTCAAAAGGTTGCAGCTCTTGCCGCTTTCTTGATGGACTGAAGAAAAGCATGACATGTTATCGTGCACACATAAATATAAACCACAATACACAGTTTTCATCATCAGGTCTCCCTGTGATTTATGTATGAACACACATTGTGGGATTGAATAGTCCTGAGAAAAGACAGTTACTTCTATTCCTATGGCCAGTTGTTCAGGTTTAATTCAGTCCATAAAACAAGGAAATATCAGTATTTTTATCCTATAAATACATAACCTAAATAGATACAATGGAAATATTGTAAAGGTGAAATACATTCAAATTTACTTCTCATTCACACCACTACTATAATAGGTGTTTGTCAGGCCTACGGGATTCATTTCAGGTGCGTTGTCTTGCTCAAGGACACTTTGACATGTGGATCGAAGGAATCAGGGATCGAAAGTCTCACCGGCACCACTGACAGGTTGCTGATAGCAGGCAGACAACTGTAAAAAGAATAGTTTTATCCCTAGTACATGAGCTTTGTAACATAAATTTAGGATTGAAATAGTCTGGTTTTATGATACAAGCTGTCACATCTTCACTTTTTGTGCTTGTGTGTGTGTTTTTAGGGGATGGCGGGCGTAGTGGGCTGGATGTTGCTCCTACTCTCCCAGATGATGGTGCCTGTGGCGTCACAGAAGCCTCCAGGGCTCAGCGTGGGTGTGATCATGGGCCAGACACGCCACGTTTCCGATCAGGAGCTCCGTCCACGGCAGCGCCCGGATGATGCCCTTGACGTCTCTGTGGTGATACTGAGGATCAACCAAACAGACCCGAAGTCTGTGATTACACAGGTGAGGTGTGCTGTAAACAACCACCAACATTACACACATACGATCTATCACGCTCGTATCACACTCGTCACACCTGTTTGTTTCCCTGCGTCCCAAGGTGTGTGAGCTTGTGTCACGCACTCGTCTCCATGGCATTGTGTTTGCCGATGGCACAGATCAGGAGGCCATTGCCCAGATCCTTGACTTCCTCTCCGTCCAGACACAGCTTCCAGTCCTGGGAGTCCACGGAGGCTCCTCCATGATTATGGCTGACAAGGTGAGTGACCGTGACACACACACACGCAGAAACTGGTACAAGCGCACACACACAAAACACACTCCTCATTTTTTGAATGCAAAATGTTTGTGTTTTGGAGATTATGAGTTGTAATCCCTCCTCGCAGCCCCTTTTTAAATGTTGAAGGATAATGCTCTTCAACCCACACTTTTTTTTTCAGATGTCCTGGCACATTAGCAATTAGGTCAGGCACTTGTTTCATTGACAGCCTTGGTATTTATTCCACCTGAAATACAGCTTACAGTTCAAAATAATCCACTAGGCTACAGCATGAAAAAGAACTCCATAAAACCCCTCTAAAAAATAGTTACCATTTTAGAGATGTTGGACATGTGGTGGGAATATGAAATCATGTAAAACCACAGCTTTTGATAAATGTTATATTTTACTTCCTGTGAGTTACTTTAAGCTCTCTGAAATGGATGTGCAATGGATATTTTAAGTAAAGAGTGGACTTGATGCATAAAACTGTCTGAGGATGTTGCAGTCGGCATTTTGTAGATTAGAAAATGAGACACTCGGAGGTATGTGAAGCTTGTTAGTGCTTGCAGGGCTGCTCCGTCAGGTTTTGTTTTTGTGTGTATGTAAGTTTAAGTGGAAAGACGCTGGTTATCACCCAAAGTAACTTTATGCTAATTAACCTTTTTAAGGGTTAGATAGTGCACATTTAAAAGTACAGTAATCAGTAAGATCAGCAGAAGTCGTTGCATACATGTCACATTCTCTGATACACATTTTCATTTTATCATCATCAAGCATTGTTTGAATATGTGATAATGTATTTTCTTCTTGGGCTAAAACTGGGCTATGCCAAGCAACCCCCCACCCTCCAAAAAAAAGGGGGCTGGAAGTATCTGTATCACAGCTGGAACTCAGTGGGATGCCAGAAAAATAGATTGCTTTTTTTTTTTTAAGAAAAGAAAAAAAGAAAAACATATCCTTTAAGATTGGATTTCTGTTATATTTTGGTGTGATGCTCAGTGCGAAGTTGGGGATGTACATCTCTTTCTTAGCTGAATTTTCCCTCTCTGGTACTGACTCTGTAGACCTTGCTGACTGACAGACAGACTGAAGCAGCTTTGATAAAAACACAACTGGTTCTTTAGCTTTTAAATCTCTCAGGGCACAGCAGCCAAAACACAGGAACCAATAACTGCAGCAATACGGCAGCCTTTTGAAGTGCTAGTAGATGGGGGATGCAGTGTGTGTGTGTGTGTGTGTGTGTGTGTGTGAGAGAGAGAGAGAGAGAGGGAGAGAGAGAGAGAGAGAGAGA
>JAOXYL010000061.1:19934303-19950684 GCA_028564955.1 Terapon puta
TTTTTCTTCCATAAACCTCAGTACAAAGCCGCACGCACCTACAGTCTGACACACACACACACACACACACACACACAGTGAGAGAGATGGAAACAGTGAGATAGATCTTTTTGAAGTACAATTTCATCCTCCTCTCCTTCTTACTTTTCTCCCTTTTTTGTAGCGGTGGAGGGAGGGGAGTTGAATCTCTGCGGGGCCTGCTTTATGTGCGCGATGGCCAGAGCTGAGAGCTTTTTGTTAAACGGGGGGAACAAAACTAGAGTCACAATATAGGTTTACACGCATTTATACACACACACACACAAAGGTGGTGATGGAGGCTGGGGAGCCGGGGGTGGGAGGAGAGACAGGAGCTGACGGCTGATTCTCCATGTGTGTTTATGAGGACTTTGATGTTTAATGTGTCACATTCTTTGATGCCCTCTACGGGAAGGGTGTCAGAGTACGTATATCTGGTGGTCTGTGTGTGCGAGACCTTTTGAGGAGGTTTGACGTATGTCTCTCTTTTTAGTTTTTTTTTTTTTTTAATCTCCCAAGACTCTCACTCCTTTTCTACCTCTCTCTGCGGCAGGTATCTCAATCTTACCTGCAAGAGTGGAACATTTGTCTCCTTTCGTACCCCCCCCACCACCACTCCCTCCCCCTCCCCTTCAGCCTTTTCTTTTTTTCTCTCCGCCTGCTCCTCCTCCCTCTCCGCGCTCTCCTCCCTGGTGGATGGGTTGCATTGCTGTCTATTTGTTGTGTCCCAAGGGGGGAAACTCAGCTTACACTTTATGCAAACATACATTCTGCAATCATTAGCAACTTATTTCACACTCGCTTTGGGTTTCATTCTGTTTAATAGCCGCTTTGGTTTTGGTGACGCTCACTGCTGCCTCTGACTCTCGCGCTGACCTCCTGTTTCCTGCCGATACTGAGACTAAATGCTTTAACTGTACATGGCATTTTGAATAAATGCTGTCGAATTTGGAGCCACGTTTTTTATTAGGGGGAATATCTTCTGACTTCAAATGAGTCTGCTATAAAATCACACCGTTTCTTTTGCAGTTTGCAGTTTTGTGATTTTTTTCTGCATTAATGACAGATTTTCTCCCGGTTAAACTGAGCGACATCAGTAATACAGCACCGTATAAAATGAGCAAGCAGGTAGAGTGTCCATTAGTTTGTGAGACAATGCTTGGCTATTGTAACACTGGCAGCCGAGGGTTGGAGTGAATCAAACCTGTGAGTTATGAGGCAGTTATCCCCGGCCATTAGCCCCCCTCCTCCCCGTTGTCAGCAGTCACTCTCTTGCAATGGAGTCTCACTTGTCGGCTGAATCTCACTCTCTCAGTATCTCTACCTCTTCCCCTCTTTTCCATTTCCCTCTCTCATTCCTCTAACACTTACACTTTCTCTTATCTCAGTCACTCTCTGGGTCTGACTCACTGATTGCAAAATTGAAAATGGTTTTAATTCTATTGGGTTTTCGAGTCTTTGATTTGCACTCACTCACTCCAGCTCTTGTTTGTTTTTTTTTTTGCTTTTTTCCCCCCCCTTTTTTTTTTGCAATTAATTCAGTTCCTCAGACAAATCTGCTGACTGTCTCTGCTTCTCGCCTGTGTGTCGTTGCAGGATGAGAAGTCCACGTTCTTCCAGTTCGGCGCAGCTCTGCAGCAGGAAGCTCTGCTCATGCTCGCCATCATGGAGGAGTACGACTGGCATGTTTTTTCTATCGTCACTTCCAAGTTCCCCGGGTACCAGGATTTCATCAGCACACTAAAGATAACAGTGGATCACAGGTAATGACTATCACCCCTCCCCACACACCCCACGTGTTCACGCACTGTTTTCATCCTTAACCTTTATTTACAGCAGCTGACAAGATTAAGTACCTTGTATTATTTAATGGTGTATTGTTACAGCTTTGTGCGCTGGGACCTGCAGAGTGTGGTGACTCTAGATGCTGTAGATGGCGACCCAAACTCTAAATCACACATTGCCCTCAAGAGGATCCAGAGTCCCGTTATACTCCTGTACTGCTCCAAGGATGAGGCCGTGTGAGTGTTTGGGTCTTTCATTTTCCTTTTGCAGCGTGAGTCTCTCCGTCATTTGCTGCCAAATTCCTGTAGTGAATCTTTATTAACCCTCTCACTCTGCTCCTCGACAGGTATATACTAGAGGAGGCTCGGTCCTTGGGCCTGATAGGAGCTGGTTACATCTGGATTGTGTCCAGTCTCACTACTGGCAACCCAGACTTTACCCCCGAGGTACTGAGGCCTCATATGTCGTAACAAGAGTCCACTTTTGAGTGATCTAATAAAACAAGACAAAACAGTTTTCTGTTTCAGTCAGCTGCAGGCTATCTGCCACTTAAATTTCTCCTCTCCTTTATTCTTTATATTCTAAATGCAGCATTAAAGGAACACTTAAACGTATGTTTTAAACACTATCTTCAGATGAGAAGACACCGCTCTTGTTGGCTTAGTTTAAGATAAAGGGACAGAAGAAAATGACCATCCTTCCCTAGTGTGAATGACATAAACTTACACCCTATATATAATTTGTTTACTCTATACAAAACCCAAATTGGAAAAACATCAATATGTCAGTTTATGTGACAGACTGTTTCTTGGCCGGACTCCAGGTAGTTACTTCTCCCGACCGATAAACAGTCCGGCGTGTTTCCAGTTTTTGTGCAAAGCGACTGTCTTTCCTATTTAAAGGACAGATATGTAGTATGAGTCTTCTCATCTCACCAGAAGGTAAATAAGCATTTTTTCCAAAATGTTGAAGTGTGCCTTTAAGCCGAAAGCGGAGTGTATGACAGTATCGAGACAAACTATAGTGACGGGTAAACTATAATTCATAAGATATTTTGTGTACATATTTTTAGTTCACTGCTTTGTTGACAATCTTCTCTCTACCTGAGCACATTTGCTCAGCCCTTAAATAGGATGTGTGACAGCATTACGCACACATTCATTCTCGAAATGTAGGACAGTAAGGTAGCTATTATCCAAATAGCATATAAAATGTGTATAAATAATTCAAAGTGTAATCAGCTCAAATCTTCCCCTCACATTAAGAATGAGAACATATGCAATGTTTGCTCACCGGTTTTTCAAAAGCCTCTCAAATGTTTATTCTCCTCCTCTCCCTGTCCATCATTCTCCTCGACTCAAAGATCCTATTTGTGTTTTTATGCCTCTGTTTTCATTTTAGACAAAGATCTGATTCTACAGTTTGTGCCAAATTAAAATGTAAAAACAAAGTATTGTAGGACGGACTGACAGACTGGCATTTTTTTCATGTTTGCTCAGTCTGGTTTAGAGAGGCAAACTTTATGAGCTATTTAGTTTCTCATTTTGTTTTATTTTTTGACAGTTTCTCATTTAGTTTTTTTATTTTTTGTTTCAAGGTCTAGGCAAGGACGAGTGACTGAATTCAGTTTGTGTACATACAGTCTGCTCACGCTTTTTAATTTAATAGCCAGCTATGAATTACTTGAGGAAGTCTCTCAGAAGCAGTAAATCATCTGCTTGACACCTTTGAGCGATACATATGGATGTTTAAAATTGGGGGGAAAAACGTCAGATTGAAGTCAAATTGAATCTTTCACACCATATGCGCCTCCTCTCAGATCTCCTCTCCTTTCCTCTCAGATGTTTCCCCTGGGTATGATCTCCGTGTCCTATGACGACTGGGAGTACCCGCTGGACACGCGGGTGCGGGACGGCGTGGGCATCATATCCTCTGCAGCCACTTCCATGCTGCGGGAGAAGGGGGAGCTGCCAGAGGCCCAGAGCAGCTGCTACAGCACAGCGTCAGACAGGAGCCCGGGGAAGCTCCCACCTAGTGCCCTGCGCAGGTGTGTGTGTGTGTGTGTGTGTGTGTGTGCGAGGAGATCAAGGTCTAGGGACTTGCATAACTCTGTTTGTCTTTGTAGCTGCGGGTTGAGCAGTCTTACATAAGTCTTTTTAATGCACTAATGAGAGGGGTAGAAGCGAGAAAGGAAGCAGAGATGACAGCGGTGTTAAACACTGTGATGTCTGATGACATTTAACACTATTAGCTCCTGCGTACATGGCTGCTCGGTGCATGAGATCATTCTGCTGCTTTAGTCGAGAGACAATGAATTGAACTTGGGGCAGACCTCCATGTTGTGGCTGCCCTGTGTTAACTGCAGCCTGGTGTGCGTCTGGTGTTTGTGCCTTGCCTCACATGACTGAAGTCACTGTCATTAAGTCCGGATTAAAGTAGCTCTTACTAGCTTTGTTCTCTCTCTCTCTCCCTTTTCTTGTTACGTGGCTCTGTGGGTGGCATGTATGTGTCGGTAGGTGTATGTGTGCGTGTGTACACATGCACATATGCATACCAGCATGTGTGTGTGTGTGTACTTGTCTCTGAAGTCTGTGATGAGGAAACAGGCAAATCCTGTGATGAGAAAACAGGCAAATCCTTCAAACAAGAAGCGGGGGACAAATGGGCACATGCAGGCACATTCATACTGAGCATCCGCAATTGTAAAAGCAGAATCTGTACTGTACTGTATTTCTTTCTTCCAGGGTTTTGGGTGTGATATATTGTGAGTGCATCTAGAAAATGAGGCATGCTTTGGCTAAAATATGATTATTAATTCATAAATATATATGAAACTGAGTGAAAACATGAAGGTCAGGTTGCTGGGCTCTGCACATCTATGATGACTTATGAGCTGCCTCATTAGAATGAGAGCCACAGTGTGATTTCAACCATTATGGCTTTATTGTACCATTTTTCTCTCTTACTCGCCCATTACAGTATATATCAAAGCATATACAATACCGACGCTGTTGACAGGTTGATCCAATAGAACTGAGACCTCAATAGGCGCTCAAACCTTTTTTGGTACAATCTTTTTTTCTCCCTGTCAGAGGTGCCTCATTTGTCTCACTAACTTATTAGATAGAATTTGCATATTTGTCAAAACAACTGCAGCCAATTTTGTGATAATACACTGACAGGTTGGATTTCCCTACCCTGATTTGGAAGTGGTGAGGCTGTGATCAGAATTCTGCATACATTAGTCTAGATGCAATCTTGCCGCAGTGTGCATATAAACAACGCGAGGTGGAGAGGAATAGGACAACGTAATCTGGCACTTAAAAGACACTATCAACCCCGTTGGATTCCCCGTCACTCTTGCCTGACAGGCATTAATATCTCAGACTGCGGTTCAGCGTACTTGGTCTCCACAATGTTTCAGGTTTTTACTGAGGTTTGTCCTTGTAGTAAATTTCAAAAGGTTATTCTATTTGATGGGACCACTGTACCATGCAAACCCCTAAGCTGCCTCTTTTTTCTGGAAAGATGCTTCCTGCCATAATAGAGAATTTGGGAACAGCCCCACATCTTTCTTTATTCATACTTTTAGAAAGTGCTCACACAATGGCAAATTGCTTTAATAACAGAAAGATGTTCAGAACATCGTAATAAAGGGTACCCACATTTTACAGATGGTATTTACAATAGCAGGTATTTGTGTATATTTCTCTGATGTAGTCAATTCTGCTATTAAAGTCACCTCTGAATTTCTAGTTAATGCACATAATTTTGCATACACTCATTTAGAAATCATTGAACCCCTTTTTTTTTAACGTAGCTGTACATTTGTTTTGTTAAAATCACAGGGGATCACCAAATGACATGAATATACATGTGAATATGAATATGAATATATGATGTATAATCTGCCTGTTTTACATGCCTCAAAAACACACCAGCCAAGATCAAACTTTCCCCAAAAATGGAAACAGACCTGAAATAGGAGGAGACGGCGGTTTCCCAGAATAGACCACAACAGTGTTTCCGCTATATGTATTCAGCTGTAGCAATGCAGTGTGACAAGGGCATCACCTGCTGCACCATGAAGATTTTTCAAACACGAAAATATATATTTGTCTTGACATGTCACAAATAGTCAAAGGTACTATAATCTGTTATGACAAAGGCAATTATAAAACGCAGTTGTTGCTCCTATGTGTAACGTTGTAGGTTTATATGTAATCATTTGTGTTTGCTGAGAGAGAGAGAGTGTACCCACGGCAGAGCTGGTATTTTTGCAGTGCCTGCATGCAAGGGAGACAGGGACCTTTTATTTACTGAGCGGAGCCTGCTTTAAAAGAGCACAGACCTTTTTCAAAAGTCTTTGTAAGAAGAGATGATTAATGTACTCCTCGCTAATCCACTGTCCAACAACAATATTCATGTGTGTCGACTTTAATACCTCTCCTGCAGATGAGAAAACATAAAATTCCACCTGTTTCAATTGGAGTATAATTATCATAGTTTTCACCTGCAGGGCACACACTAAACAGCACTCAAACCATCCCCTTTATGCGTCTTGACTTTCTATCGCAATATTTGAGTTTATGCATGAATCTTTCATGGCCCTGTACCCCATCCTGCTCACATAACAAACAGGAGGGCATTTCAGCTTCCTTCAACTGCTTTAGGATAATGAAGCAAAGAATCTAATACTGGAAGCGTCTTTTTAATACATGTGTTAAAATTGTTTTTTACATGCACGATAGTAAAACTTGCAGGTAAAGAAAATATTTCTCTTGTGTGTGAAAGCAAACAAAATGTGTGTAAAGCTTGATATTTTTGACTTTGCAAATATTCTATTTGAGTCAGATGATATTTCAGTCATTTTGCAACATCCAAACAATCGTGTTTGACACTGTGTCAAAATGAATCACACCCTTTCTAATACAACAGAACACAAGTCATTAAAGAAAAAGTGTTGTCTGTTTTGGGCAGCTGCTGTCCCTCTTGTGATTTGGTCTTTTTAGTAAACTTCCTTAGACAGCGCTCCTTCCTACCAGTGGGAATTTGTGCTATTATCCCAGTCTTAACTCTCAGAACATCCTCGCCTGCTGAAAATTGTTTCACTGGAGTGAGTGTATTCTTAATCCCATATCACTGTGTGCAATACTGGTTCATTTACTCCTCTCTACTGCTTCACTTTAGCGAGTGTGTAAATGTTTCAGCAAAGGATCTGTTTGCGTATGCAAGATAACTGTAGTGAGTAAGACAGTGAGGGCAGCCTTGTTGCACCAGTGGCTTGTCTTTCAGGCGTGTATCTGTGGAGAAATCAATGCAGAATGTTGATGGGAGAGATATGTGGCCTCTGACTCTTCCCCCTCCTACACACAAATGGATGCACACACACATACACACTCAGGCATGCATGCACACACAGTGGGTGAAGACAGCATTGATTTGAAGAGGATACTCTTGCAGTGATTACAGAGTGCTTAACTTGTTATTTCAAATGTATCTGCTCTTGTGCACACATGCTCACAAACACTCAAACAGATGCAAAACAAGGGTAAATAACAGCTTCCTGCTCTCTGTTTTCCACGTTTTTCAGACACATGATGCATGTGTGGAATGATGGGCGAGACTTATCCTTTACTCCAGATGGTTACCAGGCCAACCCCAAATTGGTTGTCATCGTCCTGAACAGTGAAAGGAAGTGGGAGAAGGTAACAAATAAACACAGTGGTTTTGCAAATGAGCAAGAAAATTAAAAAGTCAAAACACTGTAATTAAGATGGCTTTTCCTGATTGTGTTTGTGTGTTCTTGCACACACAGATGGGCCGCTGGGAGAACGGCACACTGTCACTGATGTTCCCAGTGTGGCCGAGGTATAACTCCTATGGGGATGAGGATGCAGATGAAAACCATCTCTCCATCGTCACTCTGGAAGAGAAGCCTTTCGTTATTGTCGACAACGTCGACATCCTCACTGGCACCTGCATGAGAAACTCCGTGCCCTGCCGCAAGCATGTCAAAGAGTAAGTAGACAACCACAATATGAACTGATACACACCACCTACTGCTCAAGAGCCATTTGAAAAAGCCACACTTGTAAGCTGCTAAGAAAAGGCTGACAATGCCTGAACTGGAGGTGTTATAGGAGGCGAGACAGGCACTTTGTTCTAATCTTAAATCTCAGTTGGAAAAATAAAAAAAAAAGTTGTGTTAGCGAAGATATTTTTCATCTCAGGAAGGTATTTTATGCTTTCAGTTTGATCTACTAGATCTTTTCAGAAGAAGAAAACGTAACGGAATCACACCTCCCAAACTCTCAATTTGTCCGAGAACATAATTGTCAATCATCTGCCCTCTCCTTGTCCCCTTTTGTTCTACAAGGATCTATACTGGGCCCACTCATTTTTACTTTATGTAATAATGACTCACCATCTGCTTTTCCTCCAGACTGAAATCCAAATGTATGCGGCTGACAATGTGATATATGCACACACCAGTTCTGAAATAGAAGTTATTGCTTGCAGATGCTTGCTGGTCCATGTTAGATTTCTGTTATTTACTGATACAATAGCTCTTAGTGAGATTTAGGTTTAGGGATTTTTAATCGGAGCAAAAGACAGAGGTATTCAAATTCAAGCTAATAACAAATTGATACATAACTACTCTACATGTCAGCTGGGGCAGCATGTTCATCTGTGATTTGCTCCACACAGTACTCCACATTTTGTGTTCTTTGTTAATGTTGAACAGGAGTAAAACTATCCAAACTTCTGTCAGGGAGTTTAACACATACCGGCAAAGGAGTTTCATTTGGCTCGTGGATAATCAGTTCTGTCAGCATTAATAATTAATTGCTCTCTGTTGCTGTCAGCTTGCTAATGCCAATCTGTCGCTGCACTTGATTTTTGTTATTCTGCTACCTCTGTAATTGCATGTGGGATTTTTTTCTTTTGTGGTCTCATTGTTCTATTAATTCAGTGTGATTCATGTGTTGTTTTAGATGTACCGAACGTGTTGCTTGTTTTAAATATTCCAATTACTAATTAGTAATGCTGTTTATTGTTTTCCTCTATAGTTCACATATTGTCTACAAACATTCATTTTCTGCAGGCTTTTATGGTATTTAAATATGCTTTTATATTCAGTACATTATTTATCAATTGGCCACATATGGAAATCATGAAGATTTTTTATCTTAACTGAACACAAGGATAAGTGTGTACATTTTATTTATTTTATCTACTGGCAGCAATAAAACAAAATAATTATAACTTGCTTGTCATTAGTATGTGATCTCCTGAAACTGAGGACCACATTTTTGTTAGTTGTAGAGTCCTTCATATCTTTATTGGGACTTTTTACAGTCGCCCAGATCGGACAAACCACACTAAAGGTCTAGAGAGGGCTGTTTGTGTTTTTACGGTGAAGTGGCAGCTTTTTCATCTTGTCCATTCGTGGTTACTTGGGATTACACAGTGACAAGCCGATTGACAGCTTATGATGTTTTTCAAAAACAGTCAAGAGATAAAATTCAGCTGGACGTGGTCTCGAGTCTTGAGTTTGAACTCTGTTTTTTTGTACATGACAGAGAGCAATCGGACAGAGTGAAATTTCCACTGAAGATTTTAAATTGCACTTAAGCTGAAATAGTTGATTAATTGATTAGCTGATGGATAGTGGATGAAATAATGGATGAAATCAATTTGCAACTATTGTAATGATGGAATAATTGTTAATGTCAAATGTTGTAGCTTTTCATTTTGAAGATGTGTTCATGAAAGCTGAATAACTTTGGGTTCTAGTTAGAAATCATCACCATTGACTTTAATAATATTATATTATTTTTCTGACATCCAATTAATCAGTTAATTGACAAAATAATCATCAGATTAATTGATAATGAAAATAGTTGATAGTTGCAGCCTACATTGTATCAGTGAAAATTACGTGTTGAAAAAGGGGAGCTGAAAGCATATTAATTTAAATAGATGGGAGTCAAATATTGTGTCAATCAGTGATTATTTAAGTTTTTGTTCAAGTACTGACTTAGTTGTTATCCTATCCATGTTAAAAAACAAACCTGAACATACATAAGTAAGTAAATCCCAGCATCAACTGGGCCTGAGACAGAAAATGAAAAGACATGGGACAGTGACCAACCTTTCGTCATCCCCCATCTGGGCTGCTGAAACTCCCACTAAGCCGAGCTCGTAAAATATTCTGTCCAGCAGCTACAAACCAGCCACTGCAACCTGCCCCTGTCTTCAACCTCCCCAGGTTCTCTTTTGTCGCCTCCCCACGTGTAAACCCCCCTCCCCTCCCCTCCGGCTGCCGGTGGCTGTTCACATCAAATTCTAAATTCTGGTCCTGGCATTCAAGGCTCCTCAGGGAGTCGCACGCGTATATCTGCAGGGCACGGGCTACCCGCTCCCGCCAGCCTGTGCTCTGCTACAGCCAGCCCCTTACCCCTCCACTCCCTGCAGCAGCTACGTCATCGTTTCACCTGGCCTTGACTCTTTTTTTTACCGCTCCCCAATAGTGAAATGTCCTTCCCACTCCATGTGGGACAGCAGAATTACTCCACATCTTCTATTGTGAAAAATGCCTCTTTCACTGGAACATCCCCATTTCCCATATGCCAGTTCTGCACCTGCTGCACCTGCTATTTAAAAAATATCCCTTGTATCTGTTTACTTACATTTCACTGCTCTTATTTCTGCTCTTATTTTTAGCGTGTCTTTATCTGACATGATCTTAGGTATTTTTGCTATCTGTTATCAGGGCACTAAGTCGCTTGCAATAACAGTATCAGCTCACGGAATGAAAATGTTTCACAAATTGATTTCTTTCATCAGATGTGATTATTTTTATCCAATATGCAGAGTTTTTTTCTACTTCACCACTCACCGCCTCACTGCATATACTCTATATCACTTCCTCCACTGCAACAATAGCAGTGGGCTGAATGGTTTAAATCTTCCTTAGTTACAAATGATATTGGTTCAAATTTATTTCACTTCATATCACAATAAAATATTAACATTAGACATTTATTTTTGCCACAAGTTAACCCTTAATAGGTTAATTTAGGTATTTAATTTTTAATTTGACATTTCGATTGTGATTTATGTCACTTCAGATATGCCGTCAGCTCTGTTCAGTGTGTTTCTCCTTGTATGATGTTTGCTTTAAAACATCAGCCCAACAAAAAGCTTTAGTGCCTCCTCTCACCAGCAACACGTCAAACAATACACTAGACTTTTTCCTTTGGAAGAGGGACTTGAAAGGCCTTTTTATAGTGGCTGAAATATGTTGCAGTCCCTCTCGAGTGTGTAAACAGTGCCAAGATAGTTCTCAAATAGCCAGAAAAAGTAGAACTTTCTCAAGCAAACTTCCTTGAGTATTTGACATGTTGGGTTTTTCTCCAATTATCTGCGATATATGGACACCTAAATAAAAGCCTCTGCGTGACAAGACAAGGCAGCTTTGTTTCTCTCTGCTAATTTCCACGATTTAGCTCACATCTGTATACAGCCGGTTCAGAGTACATTAAACATTAATCATAATTGTTGTGGGTTTGTTTGTCACTGGATCAGCAACATGTCTGTATTGTGCCAATGTCCTTTCATTTGGCCACAACACAGTCCATGCATGCCAATAAAATGAATCTTCTCTTAAGTATTCTACCAATGACTGACAGCATTATTGTCATAATAATTGTCAAAAAATTCTACAATAGAGAATAGTTACATTTCTCAGGATAGCAATTAAGATAGGATAGAATAAGATAAGATAGGATGGCGTAGTCATTGCTAGGCACGGGGAAGGTGAAAAAAAAACAACTCCACAGTAATTGCTCTTTTTGACGATTGATTTACTTTATTTTAACAAACAGAACCCACCATATTGAAAGCCTTTGTGTCAGATGGACTCAAGAAGACAGACAAGAGACTGAGTTCCTGATGCGTGTAGTCATGACAACACAACACTGTAGGCACGGACAATTAGACGGCTGAATCACAGCGTGTGACGAGTTTAACTTGTGACCTGAATTCTCAACCTTTGTTTGAATCGATCATTGCAGCGGTCATAGGCCGTGGTGGCTACTTCAGGCCTTCATGTTTCAATTGCCGTTTCTGTGTCCAGCCATCCGTGCGTCCATACATGCATGGTTACTTACATCCAGCCATCCATAAGTGCTACATTTACCCAGTCACTACTTCCATTTTATTTGTGTGCGTTTGTTGTTACAAAAGTATGACGTGAATTAAACAGATGTACTGTATGTGAATCTCTGAATCTATTGTCATCGCTGTGTGTGAGTGTGTTCATGTGTGTTTACTTAGTGACATAAGGACACAGTGGGGGCTCAGCTGGGAAGAGCTAATGTATATAGTACTGTATGTGTGCATTAGAACACCTGGGGCATATACTGTACACACACAGACTCACACATATGTATGTATGTATGTATGGATACTATGCTCACACGCACATTCACACACATGCACATTATGCTGCATAACGCCGCAAATACAGCTGACTGCTGTTAAAAGACCTTTTAATCCTTTGATGGTTCAGTTCTCTGGCAGTCGTCCTCTGTGTTGTCGGTGTGTGAATCCCTCTCTTCTTTATGAACTTGCTCTTGAATCGGAGTCAACCGAAATGGCAAGTGAAAAGGTCACAGAGTTACTGTTCCAATCCATACATGCTACGTCGGAGATGGCTGACATGGGAATGGAATAAAGTTTTCATGGAGATACTTTAAACGCTGGTAGGGTTTAATAGATTATGAGAATCATTTGATCCAACAATTCAGTTTAGTTCACTGCTCCGAGGTCCTCGGGGATGGCTGTCAGAAAAGTTTACTTAAACATCCGTTTCCATTCTGTGCATCCTGTCTGTGAGGTTGTGGTGTGTGTGTGTGGGTGTGTGTACTGTAGGAATGCTGTGAGTTTTGGAGGCGTACCTCCTTACGGACAGCATTAGAGAAACACAGAGGAGGGAGGGAATGAGAAAAGGACAGTGTAAAGGAATGAGGAGAGAGACGAGGGGAAGGACAGCTGATATTTTAATCATGTGGGTTGGTTGTTCTGCAGAGCCCAGCTCTATTTAAAGCCTGGCAGCATCTGCTCAGTACCCCTGTGTTTTCAGGCACTAAGGGAAACACACACACACATACACACACCCTCACACACACCATACATGCTCTTTCTGCCCTTCAGCTGTATTTATGGTTACTCTGCACTGTCATAATTCTAGTTTTACAGTTTGATGGAACCACCAGATGTGGAGCGAGCAGGCGGCAGGCGTACAGTTACGCTCGCACTCCACACACTCGCCTGTGTAACACTGAAAATGCCCTCTAATATAAAAAATACGACCTAATTATGTTTGTGCATATGTGTGTCTGTGTGTTGCAGTAACAGCACATCAGGAGGCTCCTACATTAAACAATGCTGCAAGGGTTTCTGCATCGACATTCTGAAGAAGATAGCAAGGAACGTCAAGTTCACTTACGACCTCTACCTGGTCACAAATGGAAAGCACGGCAAGAAGATCAACAATGTGTGGAACGGCATGGTTGGAGAGGTACTTCCTACCTGTCTTTCTCTTACTACAATACAATATCAGACCCTCTTTTTGACTTTCTGTGTGATTATTTGGAAATACAGTTATTTGCTTTCCTGCTGTGAAGATCCATATCTTGTGTTTGTGTTCGGAATATAAAGTTACAGCCAGCATATCTTAGCATAAAGACTGGAAATGGTGGGAAACAGCTAGCCTGGCTTTATACATCTTTGCACGGGTCCATCCACCAGCCTCTCTAAAGCTTACTAATAACACGCTACATCTGGCAGCCAGAGCCTCCGACCTTTATTCTAAGCGAAGCTAACCGAGTGCTGGCTGTAGATTCATTTTTAATGGACAGATCTAAGACTGGGACTCATCCCCTTATCTAAGTCTCACCAAGAAAGAAAGTAAGCCTACAGTATTTCTCAAAATGCCAATCCTTTCCTTTACATTACTAATAAATTAAAATGGTACTTTACATATATTATTCAGTCGCATAATGCCACCTGCCATTATTTTGTCTGTGCCGCTTGTTCCCTCTACAGTCGGGCTCTACATTAAATGTCATGATTAAAGGATAAGGCTGGCGTCATTCTATATTTTCTATCGTTAACAAATACCATACAGATTTCCCGTCCTGTCTTTGGCACTCGGCCCTAAGCTCATTTGTTCCTACTGGAGGAGCATCTTACTGATGTGTTTTTAATAGTTTTTTAAAAAAACAGTCTGTCTGTGGCACAGAGGGATATGCTAGATCAGACATCTTCTTGTTGGAAAAATCGGTTCATTGTTCCTTTTAGTCTTTTCATGGTATTTGCTGACTTTCAGAAACATATTGAATATCGTTCGACTCATCCTTTAAAGCTACAATCTGTGAAACAAAGGTCTCACCCAAGCACCAAACCTTGGAGGAGTGGAAGCTGCTATCATTTTTAAATTGATTCGCAGATCTTTAAATACACATTTGTTTTTAAGATGCTGTTAAAGGGTTGTTTATATCATTAATGTTTGTGTCTAGGAGTAGAAAAGCTTGATGCTTTCAAATATGATCACTTGTGAAATGCCACAATAAGCTGATCTTTTACGATTGAGTCACATATACTGGTACTTTATTTGGTCAATAACAATTCCTGTTTAAGATAACAGATAACTCTTCAGCAGGAGCAGGATAAATTGAGGCGTGCATGATCGCTGTCGTTTATCTTTTCTGGAAACGATTTATTCTGTCACAGATTAGATTAAAGCAAAGTGCTGTCACAGTAAAATCCCCAAAGGTTGAAAGTGAAATATAAAACGTCTGGTGATGGGGCCTGACATTAAGATCCATAGATTGCAGTCATGTTTATGGGAGCAGACCGCTAGAGGCCTTTAGACAATTAAATCTGAAAAAACATAACGTTTTACCGCATACTAAAAATGACATCTGTATGAGAAAAATGCCCTTCTGTCAGAATACATTCGGACACCCAGAAATGGTGGCACTATGAAAAAGGCAGCTGTATTTTTACTTTTCATCTGATATGGCTGAAAATGCCCTCCAACTGTAGATGACATTCTGCGCTTATACCCTCAGTCACTGTGATATTTCACATCCAAAATAAAAAGGAGGAACATATCAAAGACAAATTGTCTGCTGTTGTCCAAATATTTACAGAGCTCGCTGTATTTATTTTCGTCAGTGAAGGCAGTGATGCGCTCCCCGTAACTATCGATCTCTTTCTCAACCAGGTGGTGTACAAGAAGGCCGTGATGGCGGTCGGTTCACTGACCATCAATGAAGAGAGGTCAGAGGTCATTGACTTCTCTGTGCCCTTTGTGGAGACAGGCATCAGCGTCATGGTGTCGCGTAGCAATGGGACCGTCTCTCCTTCTGCTTTCCTCGGTAATCCATCTTTCCTACTGTCTTCCTCAACCACAAATGTTCAATTTCTCCTTCCTTTTCTTCCTCCGTCCCTCAGCGAGCCGACTACTGGGAGGAGAAAAAAGGGAGGTGCTTACATGTTGGCAAAATCCCGCACATAAAATGGAATATTTTATTCAGACACTATATGCTGGCCAAACTCCACTTGTACCCTGACTTTATCTGGGCCTCAACACCCTAAGCACATTAATATTTCTAGCAGAGCAGAGGAAGTGGAGTGTGCCAACTGTTTTTTGAAAAGTCAGCTCAGACAAAGCATTCTTGATACTCTCCTCTTCTTCCTCCTCCTCCTCCTCTCCCCCAGTTGTTCAGATGACTAGAAACTGAAGCGCTCCTCGGCTCGCCTAATGTCTTGTATTGTCATTGGAGCGAGACAGGGAGCGAGGGGATGTATTGGACCATGCGTGTGTTGGTCCCTGTGTATCAAGCCATGTGTCAGTATGCGTGTGTGTAAGAAAAAAAAAGTGTGTGTGATACTGCAGGAATATATTAGGACATTTTGGTATTGAGTCAAGAGCGCATAGAGAATTAATGTGCTTTGGCCGTGTGTATGTTAAAGGGTGAATGCTTTGTGTGCGTATATTTATATGAAAACACACGTATGCTTATGTGTGTGTGTGTGTGTGTGTGTGTGTGTGTGTGTGTGTGAGTGTGTGTGTGTGTGTGTGTGTGTTGAGCCTGGGCCAGGGTATCAGTGACGGTTCAGTATCTCTCGCACTCATATTAGAGGCACCTCAGTGCACAATCTCTCAGGGTTGGCTAACCCTGGCAGTCACATACTTACACATATAGTGAAACACACACACACACACACACATACATACAATTTGTCTGCGTTCAACGTCACTGGCACTCATCCCGCTCTCTGAACTCCTGCCCTGCTACACACCAAACACATGCAGACTCATACTCTCTCTCTCACACACACACACACAGATATGCACAGATCACACACAAATAGATCACACACACATGCCCAGAGCAGGGCACATCAGATCACTTGGAGTTTGATTCTTCTCTCTTTCCCTCCGTCTCTCTCTCTCTCTCTCTCTCTCCCTCTCTCTCTCTCTCTCTCTCTCTCTCCC
>JAOXYL010000061.1:19950784-19967451 GCA_028564955.1 Terapon puta
CTCTCTCTCTCTCTCTCTCTCTCTCTCTCTCTCTCTCTCTCTCTCTCTCTCTCCCTCTCTCTCTCTCTCTCTCTCCCCCCTTCCTCTACCATCTCCCCCGCCCCAGGCCTCTCCCTCTCGCAGCTCTCATCCAAGGGAATAATGAGAAATATGGAAATGTGCTCCGTCAAACTCTCTGTGACTAACTCTCCCTCTCCTCCCCTCCCTCACTCCCCTCTCACTCCGTCTGTCTCCCTTTCTCCCCTCTCTGTGTCTCCTGTATCATCTTTTCCTCACTTTATCTCCCCCTCTTCCCTGCTCTCTTGTACTGAGTCTGTCTCCTCTTCCTCTCCATCCCTCTTTTTATGCATCTCCTGCACCTCTCTCTCTCTCTCTGTCTTATGCACTTGTTTTCTCTTTAACTCTCTCCCTTTCTTGCTCCTTCTTTTTCCACTCAGAGCCCTTCAGTGCATCAGTTTGGGTGATGATGTTTGTGATGCTGCTCATCGTCACAGCCATCGCCGTCTTCCTCTTTGAGTTTGTCAGTCCGCTGGGCTTCAACCGCAACTTGGCCCAAGGCAAAGGTAAGCTCGAACACGTACAATCAGGAACATCGCACCAATCGCTTCTCCCCAGAGCAAGGAGCACAAATCCAAGCTTCCCCCGGAGCAAAAGTGACCTATTATCACGCCGACAGTTCGGCTAATGTAACAGGGCATTAACAATTCTATCCCAAAGCCAGTCACCAGCACTGTAATCGGAGGCATCATCAAAAACCAGAACCTGGAGCTGCTCTGCTGGCTGTGAATTAGAGATTAATTTTGCGTTCACACAAAATGCATTTTGGATTAATTTAACATCCAAATTAGCTAAAGGCCGGATCAGGTGTAGCAGATGAATAATACTTCTCTTTTAGCACACCTGAACAATGTTCCTGAATTTTCTATCTTGCACAGTGACTGAATAAGAAATGTAAAAAAAATTAAACTTGCATACTATGTTGATGATATATATTTGTAATTGTGTGTGTATAAATCTATAATTTAAAAGGTTTTACCTCCAGGAGAACACTGTATCTGAAAATGTTTTTTTAGAATGCTTATTTACTTTCTTGCCAGCAGTTAAGATGAATAAATCCACTCTTGCGCCTGTGAAGAAAACATGAAGCCAAAGCCAGTAGCTTGGTGTCTTAGCTCTGCGTAAGAACTGGAAACAGGTGGAACCAGCTAGCATCTGTCAAAAGATAATAAAATGTGTCTACCAGCACCTGTAAAGTGCACAAATCCAATACCTCATTTTTTGAATCTGTGCAGACAAACAGACAGTTAAAACAACTTGTTGGGGTCTGTGTCACCATTTCCAAGAGCTGTAAATTCCTGGAGTCCTGTTGTCACTGTGAGGTTGTCAAGTAGCCCCAGACTCACAATCTTTATGCTAAACTAAGTTAACCGAGTAATGGCTTTTGCACAATATTGCCATTACACACTTGAAAGCAATGAAAAGTGAAAGTAAATAAGAATATTTCCCCAAAACGTTGAGCTATCCCTGTCATAGCTGCTTAATACCCTTTAGCTTATGTGCAGACATTTAAAGAGATTTTTGGCCATTAATGGATTACACAATATAGAGCCAGACAGGAAATAAGGGGAGAAAAGGGGAGAAAAAGGGGTATGACATAGTTCCCTAGAGTCAAAATGCAGACAGTTAAAATTTACGCGCTTTAACCATTCAGTTTTCAGGAGGCTCCGCTATGAGACATTATTGATTCCCATTTGGAGTTGACTTCAACTTGCATTCGGCTCTGGGCTGAAAAACCAAATTGCATTCGCTTTTTAAATTTATTTATTTTTTGTTTTTTATGAGAATTTAAGTCTGAAAAATGTATTTTCGATCCGGTTCTATAAAGATTCATTTTCTACATTTTTTTGTGCCTTTGACTTGCTAGAAGTAAAGGTCAGTCTAGTTGGCCAAAAGAAGTTTGTGGTCTTCACCTATTGATCATCCAAACAAAATGCGTGCTGCCCACAATGCCTGCAAAATGTGTGAGCTGTCGGCAGAAATAACAATTAAAGTCAATAACACTGTTACATTTACAATGTCCCCCATCTGAGTAAATCACGATATAGTAAAACTGGATCACGAGCCTCCTTTTTTTTAGTATGTTTTGTGATTAAATGACATTACTACATGTTAGATTTAAACCCCCCACCCTCCCGCTGCTTCCCTGCCCCTCTCTCTCTCTTAGATCCGCATGGTC
Organism: Terapon puta; assembly: GCA_028564955.1. Classification (NCBI taxonomy): domain Eukaryota; kingdom Metazoa; phylum Chordata; class Actinopteri; order Centrarchiformes; family Terapontidae; genus Terapon; species Terapon puta. Next base: position 19,953,021 of record JAOXYL010000061.1, read on the forward strand.
CATCATTCACCATCGGTAAGGCCATATGGCTGCTGTGGGGTCTGGTTTTCAACAACTCTGTGCCCGTGCAGAACCCAAAGGGCACCACCAGTAAGTTCATCGTGTCAGTGTGGGCCTTCTTTGCCGTCATCTTCCTGGCCTCCTACACTGCCAACCTGGCCGCCTTCATGATCCAGGAAGAGTTTGTGGACCAAGTCACTGGACTGTCTGACAAGAAGGTGGGATTACACACATATGGACACACAGAAATACACGCACGCACGCACGCACACACAGAAGAAAACTAAACGCATTCACAGTCAGGGTTGCTCTTGTAATGGATGCCAGCCCTGCGGCCAGACAGGACTCTCCAGGGAGTGCCCTTGGGCTTCAACAGCCCAAACCCTCTGGCCGTAGCTGTCACCACACTAACACTGCCAGCGCAGCAGACCCAGGGGCACACACACACACACACACACACACAGGCTGCATAGATCAAAGACGTGTGTATGCATGCGTGTGTTTGTGTTTGGATGTGTGTGTGTGTGTATGTGTGTGTGCATGTGGACTTTGCAGAGGCTGGCAGTGTCAGCAGAACCTCAGCCAGTCTTACGCTACACTGGACACACAATGATGATGACTGATGAGTCCACTCCACTGTCTCTCCCTCCTCCTCTCTCCTCTGTCTCTTCTTGTCACTCTCCACTTGTCCTCCTCTCTCCTCCTTTCTGTGCGTCCCTCCTTCAGTTTAACACTTTTGCCCCCTTCCCTCCTTCCCCTTCATCTCGACTTACTCTGTCTCTTCTTGCTGTCTCTCAGTTCTGCTCGTTGTCTTTTAGCCTCTTTTTTTTGTGTATTTTTTATTTCATTTTTTGTGCTCCTGTCTCTTCCAGTCAGTTTCCTCTTTAAAAATCTGTCTCTCTTTTGCTCTCCTTCTTTCTCTCCCTGCAGTTCCAGAGTCCATACTCATATTCCCCACCATTTCGCTTCGGGACAGTCCCCAACGGCAGCACCGAGCGCAACATCAGGAAGAACTATCCAGATATGCATCAGTACATGACCAAATACCACCAGACCGGCGTCCAGGACGCTCTGGTCAGCCTCAAGACAGGGTATGTAAACTTGTCAACTCACATCAAATTTATTTTACCTGAGAGGCTTAAATTGTGTTCATAGCCGACATATATATATGCTTAACATATGAAAACGAACAAAAAAAAGACCTTGCATCACACAGAGAGCCTGCCCCCAGGGACCCAACACTAGCTCATGCTAATGTGCTGCAGTAACTGCGTTCAGTCTTTCTGTCACTGACGGTAAAATGCAAACGCCGTCTGCAAGTGCTCATTATTGAGCCTTGTTGCTGCTGGAAAGAGGGAGCTGCCAAAACAGGCAGAGTGTAATTTGTTCTGGAGTTTGCCACCTTTATTCTCCCTCCTAAACACACACTAATGGAGGGATGGCTGCACTGCTTTTATTTGTTCATTAGTTTAGTGTGCTTTGATCTTTAGGGTATTTTCTCTAAATATATTTTTACATTTCTGCTTCCCCTCTCTCTCTGCAATTATTTTATTGATACTGCATATGAAATAGATAAGGTTTGTGCCTCGTATCTCATATGTTAGGGACTGTTTATGCAACATCAGAACCGCAAATTATTGTGTTCAGCAGAATCATCAGTGTTTAATTTAATTCTTCGGCAAAAGTGGTTGTTTATGCAGAAGAAAGTGTGAAGATGTCGGAGTTGTTGTCGAAATTTCTGTGAAGTCAGTGAAACAGGCTGTGACACAAAAAAGGGCCCATTTAAAATGAGTCTGCAGTTTATTGTTCTCAGATGCTGGGCGAACTTAAATGAATGAATATTAGACTGAAAGTCTCTGTGCACTTTTATAACAGTGGGTATAACGTATTCAGTGATGGCAATTAACACATGCCCTTTGGTGAGCCGTTTAATTCAAAATGTTTTATGTTTATGCATATATATCTTACATGGAGGGCCGCAGGGGGGTTGATTAACACCAGGGTGATTTCAGTGGGTTATATAAAGACATTTTTTTTCCTCACAGTGAACTTATAAAAAGCTATATATGCCAGTGACGCCGGCTCCTTGTTACATTGTGTTTGGTTAACAGTCATACATCAAGTTTCTGTTTTTGCTGAGCTCAGATGTATCGGGCCCACATAGGGGGATTGTCGCGTCAGATACAAATTACAGGCCCTTAGTTTGAATTCAGCTTGTCATGTCAGAAAAATGACAAAACCTGCAAGTAAAAGATTATAGCTCGGTGTGAACAAAGGCGTCCTCGTGTGCTTTAATATTTACTGTACCAGCAGAGAGTACTCACCGTCACAGCCCGAGTCCAAGCTGAGATTTTCAGCTCCAAGAGACAGAGCGTTGTCAGTAAACCAACCGGTTTGTTCATGGATCTGAGAAACATTGTTACTGTCACTCTGCGGTGTTGTCGTCTTTGGCGCTGAGGCCTGATGGATCAAATTTCACAGAGTCTTTTTTTACCATGAAATGAGAACAAACGGCAAATACTGTAATAAAACTGTCGTTACTATTGCATTGAATTCATAACGTTTTTTCAGTTGAAAATGTCAAATGGAGACACAAACCATAAAGAAAAATGTCCTTTCATGTATTTTTATGCTAAAAGCCCAACAATTTGCCACCCTTTAAACCATGTCTTTGGCCTTGGACTTGTCACAGCTGATGGTCTGTTCAAAATATGAGCTGTTCAAGGTTCAGATTTTTTTCAGTTGAAAACACTTAGAAATGAATGTATTTCATTGTTATTAAGTATTTCACTAGAAAAAAAGCAGCAAAGTACTGAAAAGACTGAAAGAAAAACTAACCTACAGCCAGCAGCGAATTATGTAACTTAGCATAAAGTCTAGAGAACAGGAGGAAACAGCTAGTCTGACTCACCAGCTCCTAAAAGCAATAATTTCTTTAATCTATTTAAAAACCAAAGAGTAAAAATGACACATGGTAGTTTTTGGCTCCTTTAAGTCTCAGCAACTAAGAGTGTTCCCCAAAAACTAGTCTTTACTTACTTTTAAACAATAAAAATAATGACCTGAGGGTCGCCACACCCCAAGTTGTCAGATGATAAATCTGAGGGCTCCCTACACGATTAAAGAAGGAGGAAAGAAAAACCCAGTTTCTCTTCAGCAAATTAGAACTTGATTTTTTCTGGACTTTGTTACATATTTTTTCTTTTGGTCTTGTGAAGCTTTAATTTCTAAAGACCTTTTAAGTGCAATCTCATCTGCAGTAACTCTTTAGAGAGCTGCCCTTGTTTACTTTGTTTTACCTCGGGTTAAAATGAACATTATTAAAATACTTCCCAAAACGTTATATGGTATTCCTTCAAAGTGTTTGACCTCATTGGTTTGGCATGTTTTATGTCTCTTACAGGAAGCTGGATGCTTTCATTTACGACGCCGCTGTGCTGAACTACATGGCGGGCAGAGACGACGGCTGCAAGCTGGTCACCATCGGCAGCGGTTACATCTTTGCCACCACGGGTTACGGCATCGCCTTGCAGAAAGGATCCTACTGGAAGCGTCTGGTGGATCTGGCCATACTGGGCATCATAGGAGATGGTGAGGCTCTCGCATGTGTCCACATTCTGCAGTCACAGCGCATTAAGGTTTAAGTTTCCGAGTTGTTCCTGGGTTTAGTGTTATTACAGTTGTGCCGTTGCTCTGCTTTCCGTCCTTCCACCCCCTCCCCCAACACTCCCTCTTGCCTCCCTCCCTCTGTCAGAAAGCTATCAGGGGCTAGTCTTAACACACCATTTCATCATCATTACTCTGTGTGGGTTTGTGTGTGCGTGTGTGTGTGTGCCCACCGTGTCCTGTTATGTTTACTCCTCCAGATTGTTCTGTATAATAAGCTGTGAGATGATGCGAATGGAGGAAAGAGAATGAGCCAGACAGAAATCAAACTGCTGAAACCACTAAAGCGCTTTGCTTCACACCCGGCCTTTTTATCCAGGGCAAACACCCGCGTGTGCATGCGACACACAAACACGCTCAGTCCGATAATAATTCCCTCCCATCTTTCCTCATCACTCCATCACTATCAATTCTTCTCCCTCCTCCTACAAGCCTTTTTTCACTCCACCTCCTGTCTCCTTTCCATTACGATCTATTTACCACTTCACCTCACTCCCCTCCTCCCCTCTCCTCTCCATCTTCCTTCGTAATGATACGCCCTTTTTCTCACCACACCTTATTCCCTCCACCGCCCACCCCCTCCCTCTCTTTTTCCTCAATTCCTCCGTTCCTCCTCCCTGACCCCGCTGCCATCTTAAACCCTCACTTTAACTTTCCCTCTCCCAACAGGTGAGATGGAGGAGCTGGAGGCCCAGTGGCTGACTGGGATCTGCCACAACGAGAAGAACGAGGTGATGTCCAGCCAGCTGGATGTGGACAACATGGCGGGCGTCTTCTACATGCTGGCCACAGCCATGGGCCTCTCCATCCTCACCTTCATCTCTGAGCACCTTTTCTACTGGAGGCTGAGATACTGCTTCACCGGAGTCTGCTCTGGGAGGCCCGGTCTGCTCTTCACTATCAGCAGGGTGAGGAGAAGGAAATGTCTCTATTAATCCTTCTCAACCCTTCCCAGAGACTTTACATGGTCTGGTTTTGGTTCCTGGGCAGCAGCCTTCGCCCCTTTCTGCTTCTTAACTAGTACTTTTAGATGTTGCTGTTAAAATTTGCAGGGCTGAATGCTGCTTACCGATCAAACACAATCCTCAAGAGTGCAACAACTGATGTACAACATTGATCCAGAATGTAAGAAAGCACTGGTTGTTGCAATATCAATGGGAATTACTTGTAATGTTTATTGACATTTAGACCTTACGTGCACACTACTCCTTACGTGCACACTATGAGATTAGGAGAGAGCGGGCTAAACACACAGAGAATCAGCAAAAGAAACTAAACTTAATTGCATTGGCACATTGTTTCTATTGGGTTACAAACTTAAGCAGAAAAATAAGAGAAGAAAAAAAACTCATTATTGCGACTCTGAAGACAGAGACGGAGCCTTTGTGGTGTTTAACAACATCGGTTCAAACATTGCTCAGGAAATTACAAAAATGAAACTCTGTTGCTGTCTTGTTGTGTGCAAAAATTGCATCTCAAACTAAGCAGTCAGTTTTAAATCCTTAATGTGTCTAATTTGTCTAATCTTCATGGTTCTGCAGATGCGGTGAAAATAGAAACAAGAGTGCACAAAAGGAACTTTTAGATATGCGAATGCTGGAAATGTGTTTGAAAGCCATACTATTGTTACAGTTAAGATAAAATATAAATCTGTGACGCGTGTGTGTATTTGAGGATCATATGTTTGAAACACACAATAGTTACTGAGATATAAAAGGCATCTGGACGTGTGTGTGTGATAAAAGAGGAAAGAGCAGGAGGGGGGTCGTGTGATTATGGAGCCCAGCTGTGTGTAGAGATGAATTTACTGCTGCAGATATGGACGGCAGGATAGAGGAATCAAACCGCTAAGAGGATGATGTGGATGCACACTCATATAGATACACACAAAGCTATCTCTCCCTCTCTCTCTGTTTCTCTCTCACCCACATATACAAGTCTGGCCTAACAAAGTTAAAAATGGCATATGCAGGAGCGGTGAGGTAAGGGACGGACTTGACCACACAGGGGCAGACAGACAGACACACACACACACACACACAAAACAGAAATGGGAACACCCAGACAGACCATTCTTTCATTATTCATGTGTCATGTCTCTGTGTTAGGCAGGGCTTTTATTCCAGACGAGCAGCATTTCACACATTAAGTGTTTTACAAAAAGAGAGCGATGTGTGTCTGAGTGTGTGTGTGTCTCTCGGTGTGCGCATGCCGTTAGAGCAGCGATACCGGGGGTTAAGTGGCTCCAGGAAGAACATCTCCTTGCACTCAAAGGCCCCCTCCAGTGACATCACCACCTAAATTTAATTTTCTGGGCGCCTCTGAAAGCAGTTCATCTAAAAAAGTGGCGATTATCTCTTCCAGCCACATTACAAAACAAAATGAGGTTAAGGTTTGCAGTCAATGCACCGGAGAAAGGGATGCAGAGGTCTCTTTTAATTTACCGTGCAAGGAAATTAGTGTTGTTCATGTTTGAACTTTTTTTTGTGCAGTCCCTGGGTTGGGAATTAATTCCTCTATTATCTCTCTTATCTCCCTCCTCCCTGCTGCTGGATCCTCTCCTCTTTTCTTCCTTTCCTCTCCTCTCCTCCTCTCAGGGTATATGGAGCTGTATCCATGGTGTCCATATAGATATGAAGAAAAAGAATCCAGAGCTGGACTTCAGTCCTCAAGCCAACATGCTGCACCTGCTCAAGTCCGCCAAGTCCATGGCTTTGTCCTCTCCCAAACGCAACACTGTCCTCTTGCAGCCAAGCATCCTAGATGTGATGACAGGGAAAGGTAATATAAGTTACACCAAGTACAGAGTATATATTTATATAGATATATATACATATATATAGAGAGAGAGAAAGAGAGAGAGTAATGTTTCTAACAGAATTAATAGATTCAAGCCTCACAGCGGAGGTAAACGTGGCACCTGTGATAAGGTTGCTCACGCACCGAGGTTACCTTGACTTTTCTTTACAGTCTACGTAAGCATTTCTAAAGGTGACTCCCTTCACCTTGTTGTGGGCTTCAGACTGTAATGGGATTGACTGTCACGTATAAGCTTGCCTCGTGATTAAAAACATATTATATGGCACACAAAATGTGCCAGGGCAGTAGATAATGTCTCAGCTAACTGGCGGAGCATCCATCCAAACACCCATCTATTGTATATGCTGTCTGAGGTACATCTCTCCCTGTCTCCTAGGTAACTCACTGCATAGTCTGCCCCCGAAGGGTCCTGGTCTCTATAGCAACGCCGCTGGTCCGCAGGGTTTCCTGTCACTGTCCGGGCGACACAAAAACCTCCTCAACAATGCTGCGCCATTTCCTGTGCAACCAAAAGCCCCCACTCTTCAGACCAGCCCCAACAAGCCCCAGCTGTCAATCACGAACGACAATGGCAAGACCCGCCTCACCGGGCCGGCCTGCTCAGCATCAAAACCTCGAGCCCTGTGGAAGAAGAGTGTGGAGACACTGAAGACTCAGCCTACTGTTATATCTCCAGGCCCCGGAACAAGCCCCTCCCCATCATCTGGACCCGGACCCCCAGCCATGAAGAGCCAGCGTTACCTGCCCGAAGAGCCGCCACACTCTGACATCTCAGAGTGCTCCAGCCGACCGCCGTCACACAAAGATTCTGATTCAATGGGGGCGAGAGGCGGGTTCAAGCCCATCAATCAACTGAGGAAGAGGGGTGGAGGAGGAGGAGGGGGTGGAGGATCCAAGATCTACTCCATTGATTCAGATCAGGCCAGTCTCCAGTCTGCTCCCCCCTACCAGCGAGACAGTCAGGGCGGAGGTGACGACCACAGTTACCCCCCTGACCTGTTTCCACCTGACAGCACATACTCCCACCAAGCGGACGCACCCATTTTGCAGCTGAGCGCCAGCCTGCTGCACCACAGTCACAGCGCCGAGGCTGACCTGCACTCTCTGAAGGACAAGAAATACAGCACCTATACACACAGCAGGTATTGTGTTCAGCAGGAAATGAACACCACGTTTCAAGTGCTTTTATCGTTGTTTGGTGTACAGTCAGCGTCATTCTCTCTCTCTCTCTCTCTTATTCTCTCTCTGCAGTGGGAAGGAAAAAACTGGAGGTTCATTCGAGGCTCCAGGTCAAGGAACGGGGACACAAGGCATCAGGCCCGGCCACTGTCGCTCCTGCCTGACCAAGCTGACCGGCTACTCCGGCCTGTACACCGTCCGCTCGCCGCAGGCTCGCTGTGATGCCTGCGCCCACCTGGGAAACCTGTATGACATCAGCGAAGACCACCTGCACTCGCACTACTCCCACACGCACACTCACCCACACAGCGGGGACATGTTTACACACTACCTTCCCCAGAGCGAGCTGGGCCTGGTGGGCGAAGGGGACGGGCTCGTCAGCCACTTTGAGCCCACCCCTTCCTCCCCATCTCCTCTCCCCACCTCCTCGTCGGCCCAGCACCTCCAGCTGAGTCGCCAGCACTCCTATGAGAACGTGCTTCCGGACGGCATCCCCGAGCGGCAGCCGCAGCAGCACACCCACATGCGGGGGCTGAGCTTGCCTGACAGAGATAGGGATAGGGAGCTGACCCTGGACGAGGGGGCCTACGCTAATGTGCTCACAATGCGCTCCGATCGTCCGTTCAGCAGCCGCAGCCCCCCCTCTCCGTCACCCTCCCACCACCACAGTCTGGACACCCCCATGCCCCTCCCGAGGCGCTCAAAGAGTCTATTCCCCGATCGCCCCTCTCACAACCCTTTCCTCCAGTCAGCCCCTGGCACGACACAACGAGATCCCGCCCCCCAGGCTGTCTCACGCATGCCACAGAGAAGTTCCGCCCACGAGCTCTATAAGCAGCGAATGCCGCTGTCGCTTACCCTCGGTAACCATGGCAGCCATCACAACAACCAGCATGGCGGCCATGTTGACCAACAGGTGTTCTACCCTCAACAGGAGCCCCCCGTGGTGGCCTACATGGTCCCACCTGCTGCCTCTCAGCCAATGAGCTATGTGACAGCGCCGCGAGCCTCGAGCGCAGGCGGCAACAGGCCCCGGCTCTACCGCCGCATGCCCAGCATCGAGTCTGATGTCTGAGAGTCACACGCAACACACTTACTCTCACTGAAACACACTAACACACACGCATGCAAGAAAGAGGTGTGTGTGACCGGACCAGGCAGCTCTGATTCTAAGCACATATACAGAAACACACACACAGACACGCACACAGGTGAAAGACGAGAAGTTCTGCTCTGGACTAAAAGGTTATTGGTGATGCTGAGTAAATAAATCATTGTTTCTTCATCACACCCTCTGTAGGGCAGGGTTGGGGCCACAGGGACACCTTGAGGCACAATACAAGATGAAGAGTGTGTGTGAGTGTCAGTGTGTGTACTAGCCTCAAGCTGTGGGCAACGAGGCACAAACTGACAATACGTCTGACAAGACAGATCGAATCCCCGGTGGAATATGAGGGACACTGTACACGGAGCCTAACGCCAACAGTGGGAATCGGATGGACGACGCGACAGTGTGTTTGGAAGACGAGCCGACTTGTCCCGCCCTCTCACCAGCCTCTTGGAGATGAAGGGGAGACAGAAAACCCCTTTCTTTCTGAGATTACACACACATAGACACACACACACACAGACACATATTTCACCTAAACAAACCCGCCCCTCTCCAGGACTCTCCTGTTGCACTATGATTTCTACAGTCAACCCGTATGTTGTCTGAGCCTCCAAACTGCACTGCCAGCATGGCTTAAAGAGTAGTAAACTACACTAGAGTAATCCTTGACTTGAATGGAAATTACTGTCTTTGTAATAGACAAGACTGGGCGGCGGGCAGCTGGTCAGGACACAGGTCTGAGAAGTGTATCAGCTCCTGCCCGCAGATGTACAAACACTCGAACACACACACGCGCACTGTGTCTGTTTCTAGAGAGGAAGTAAAAACTACCGACTGTTTGTTTTCGTTGATGTCAGATAATTGAACATTCCAAAAAGTGGACCAAATGTGGCCGCCAGTAAAAGCCCATCAGGATGAGAGTGTGTGTTCTAGTGTTTCTAGATCTAGAGACATACAGTATAGCATCCTTGCTTCCTCTCTTAGCTAGCCTTCAGGTCATACTGCATGCTTCCTACTGCCCTGTGTTACAGTTAAACTCCTATACAGGGTCATATATGCACACACACGCACACACATATATGCACATACACACACACACACACATACGCAGTAGTCTAGGATAGTAGTTTAGGGTGGGTGTGTGTGTTGAAGCTATGAGATAGCTTCTCTTTGTGCACTTTGTAGATTTTATACCCTGCCACCTAACACAGACGTTTGACCAAAAACACTTTTATACTGAAAAATATGAATATTCTCAACCATTCGCTGGATAGATGTTTTCTTTTCTCTTATTTCTCTTTGACATTGGGTTTTAGGGCACCGTTAAGGGCGCAGTTCTGTCAGTTTCCATTGTGAGTTCAGAAGTTTTACAGTGTTAGATAATGGGTACAGCATCATACAGTATACACAACACCATCTCTTAATCTTTCTCTTCTTTTTTTATAACTTCTACTGTGCTCATCCCCCTTTTAAGCCTTCCCTTCTTCCTTCATCGGCTTTTGTTTATTCTCTTAATTAAGCCTTTTTGCTCCTTCCCTGCTTCCTTCTATAGAGTAGATTGAGTATCAGAAGAATAAAGTTCAGTCGTGGTGTTTAAAACTCAACATATTGTTGGAAATCACTTGATATCAGTAGTCGTAAGAATTCATCTAAATTCAGCACCGGCTATTGTAGGATACAATGATTTTTTTTTTCCTATAACTTTCTATGTCGAACAAAAGAACTTTGTTTCCGTAGTGAATTTAGAGGCTGAGTGCATCACTGTTACAGATTTACTCATCAAATTAATACTCCTGGACGAGCGTCAGAGAAGCTGGTACTTGTGTGGCTCTCCGTTGGCGAGAACACAGCGCTGCGTTTTCGGCAAAGAGAGAGTCACGTGGCGAGGCAGAGAGTTTGCAAAGTGACTCGTTACAGAGGCAACAGTCACCCGCACACACATACACACACTCAACAAGCTGGCAATGTGTGTATGAGTGTTCTAGAAATCCATAATCTACTGAGTAAGGGCATTGATTTTTGAGCACAAGGATTTTGATGGAAAATGGACTTGATATCCCATTAGCTGAGCGTGTGTCTCTTTATTCTCTTTATTTCTATTCTTTATTCTCTCTCTCTTTCTCTCTCTCTCTCTTTCTCTCTCTTACACACACACACACACACACAGACAAACACACACACATATATCTATATATATATTGGCTGCAAAGAATGCAAGACAAAAAAACGCACCTTTGAACGGTGAACACTGCCCCTCTTTTGGTTTGGTGTGTGAGTTATATGCACAATATCAGGTTGCAATATTATACTTCTGTACAGAGAAATCTTTGTTTTAAATGTTAGGAATTGATTTCATTTGTTTGATTTGAATGGTATTCAAGTGTTGAGTTCATTTCAATAACAACGTGGCTTTTTATTCTGCTTCTTAAAAAAAAAAAAAGAGACTGGCATGTTTTTAGATTCTTGTGTGATTTTTTTCTTTTTTTTTTTACTTTCATTTTCCCCCCACTGGTGTGTTGTTGGTTGGGACCTCACTGTACAGTCCTCACTGCTGGGTTAAGGGACTAGTTAACTGTCGCGGTCAGCTAACCAGTTAACTTGGAGCACATAGCTGGGTCTCTCATCTGAATCACACTCAATGAATAATGATAGTCCAGCCTGTGTGGTTAATACGAACCCCCTCCCACCCACATAGTTCTCTTCCACTACGAGTCTGTGCTGTTTCACCTCTGAGTGAGTGTGTGTGTGTGTGTGTGTGAGTGTGTGTGTGTGTGTGTCGGTGTTTTACACCATGCAGGCATTTATATAAGACAGAGGATGATATGTGTATCGAGAGGTTGTTTGTGGTGTGTTTGTGGTGGTGTGTGTGTGTGTGTGTGTGTGTGTGTATACTTTTCTGTACTCTCTTCCCTTCGTCCCACACATAACATTTTGACCTGGCTCTTACTCATATAACACAAATACAGTTACACACAAACACACGCGCGCACACACATGTTGCGTCTATACTGTCGTGGTTAAGAGAGCACGTACAATGAGTTTTGTTACGTCCACCATCACAGAGATTTTTACACCAACCTTTTGTTTGATTTTTTTTTTTCTTTTTTAATTATTTTTTTAAATTGCATGACGTGCTTGTGTTTCTGGTGGTACCTATTTTGCTGCAACACCTGAGTTCTCCCTGAGTTGACCTGCTGGGCTACATGCACCAACGTCCCCCTCCACCGTGGTTTGTGCGCCACATCTGACTCACGCCCCGGACGCTCCCGACTCCCGGCCTGTGCTGTCACCGGTGTGGCACCCAGCTGGCTCCCGCACAAACGCCAGCCGAGGAACATGTGGAAAATGTTCCCAGGCTCAGCACAGTTCTTAGTTTGGCCCAGGTTGTACACATATAATATACAGTACTGGGTGGAAGGAGTGCGTTGGTGTTTAGTCCTCGGGGTCTCCCTGCTGTGTATCTCACTTGTGTATAAGTTCAGGGGTTTCTAAGCTACTAGTTGTGTTGTAAATACTACCTTGTCACTCAGTACCTCTGTACAATCTGTAAATAAGTAAAGGTTACATTTTTCTACTTGTCTGGGTCTTGTTGATTAATCTTTTCATCTATTTATCTCTCTGATGGTAACCAATGCATTAAGGGCTAATAAATCAGTTATTAATGCTTTATAGATTAAGAATAAGCTTGTTGTTTGGACAGCTTTGAGGCTGGCATGTTTAAAGGAAATGTTTGACATTTGGAAATTAGTTTTTCATACACGTTATATGATAAAATTAACACCACTTACATGACTTTTATTTCTCAGCATAGAGAACAAACTGCTGTTTTTACACTTTACAGATTAAACTGGTGCTGGTTGGTCAACTTTTTTTTATCTTTGCACAGACCCCAGCCACCTTTATCCCTTTATTTTCTCCTCTTTAGGCTAAGCTAAGAACTAGCTCCATGTTTACCAAACAGACATGTGTCAGTCTTCTCATGTAACTCTCAGTAAGAAAGCAAGTATGCATATTACCCAAGCTGTTGAACCATTCCTTTAACGACTCACTAACATTTGCCACTGAAGCCCTGAAGGCCTTTTAGAAAGTGAGTCCACTGCAGGTTTCTCACTTGTCAAAACTGTAGAGGGTCTGACTGATTAATTAAAGATGATTAATCTTTAAAAAGATAAGGCAAGTTAAATAGGAGGATTCACACACCAGGCAGTTTTTCTCACAATCTGGCAGACCCAAGTTGTCACTGAACTCATACTGTTGACGTAGATATATGTAAATATTTGTAAATTGGTTATCAACCAGTAATAATTATTAAAACCCATAAAGTGCTAGTAGGAAAAGGAACATCTTCCCAGAATGTACTCAGCACTTCTGGTTCTAAAAGTTTTGATGGTGAATAAATAATTTATACATGTTTTATGAATCAGGAATAAGCCATTGATAACTTTTGGGTCTTGACTCCATTCACAAGCTTTCCCCAGAGCTTTCAGCACAGTCTCACACTCCACCCACCAATGAGGACAAGAGAATAGGAGAATCACGTCTGTGCACCTTGACTCAAGATAATTTGTTCAAATGACTATTTCCAAATTCAGGAGTGAACTTTTGGGTTACCTTAATGAATAACTCGGTTATATAACTGCAACCTTAATGGCTTATTAGAAAGTCCATAATGAGAGCTTTGTGACTTTCTAATAAGCTGTCGTGTATGTAGTAGATGAGTATGAGTTAATAAGTAGTTAATGAAGTCAATGAGGGTTTTTTTTGTTTTTTTAAACCTCTACCTAAAAAGCTCCTACAATACGAATGACAGTCCTGTCAGGCTTAGCTGTACTTGTGTGCTCGTGTACCAATTAGCAGATGCTAGTGTGCTCATATGTTATTACAACCATTACACCTGCTGAGCATCAGCATGTCAGCATAGTCACTGAGAGTATGTCATCATGTCCATGTTTTTAAAGCCCTGCTGTGCCCAAGTCCAGTTTCACACAGCTTCTAGTGTGACTTTGGACTCCGAAGGTAAGTGGTGAAACTGTACATTGGGGGCAAGCTCGGTGAGGCACAAACTAAACCAACTAAAGAAATGAAGCAGGTTATGTTGGAGGAGGATAGACAACAGCAAAAGGGATTTTCACCATCTACCAACCAATAGTTGTTTTTATTGATGGCTTGTTGGATCTTGATCTATAAAGCCATGCAATGTAACTTATAAATAATTTATAAAGTATTTATCTGTCTGTCTGTCTCCAGTTTGCTGACTATTCAGAGAAAAGGGCTTTTTGGGACTCTGCTGTAAAAGGGCTCTCTCTGCATCGCTCTCCGTAGGCTTTCATAATGCACCCTTAGCATGAGTGTGTGTGTGTGTGTGTGTGTGTGTGTGTGTGTGTGTGTGTGTGTGTGCGTGTGTGTGTGTGCGCAATATGTGTATATATGTGTGTGTGTGTTTAGATCAGTGTTCTGGTAAAAAGCTTTATTTTTATATTTTTGTCTCCCTCAGGAGACGGACGCTCTAATCTGGGCTGAAGTGGGACAGGAGAGGGGAGCAGAGAGGAGCACACAGACAAACACACACGCACGCACGCACACACACACACACTTACACGTGCTGCAAATCAGCACACGCACACCGAGGCTGGAGGATCTGTCACAAGCCATAGA
>JAOXYL010000061.1:19990076-20002805 GCA_028564955.1 Terapon puta
TGCCTGATTGGCTTCTGTTTATGTGCATGTGTTAATGTGTTAATGCCTTCGTGTGTGTGTGTGTGTGTGTGTGTGTGAGCATGCTGTCCTCTATCAATTAGCGCAACCTGGCGCAGCAATTACCATCAGCCATTGTGTTTATGCCGCGTGCGTCGGCGCACACCCGCACATGCACACGAGGGATAACTGGTGCATCATTGATCGCCAGCTGTCTACCATTGAAGGCTCCCTAATGGTCAAGCCCACACAGACGCACAATTGCTATGACGGAACGGACGTTGGTGTGTTTGTGTGTGTGTGTGTGTTGGTAATGGTTCACAGGACGCACCACCAACTCTCTCTTTCAGACCAGACGGCATCCTAGGAGACACCTATATATGTGTTTGTGTGTGTGTGTGTGTGTGTGTTTGTGTGTTTGTGTGTGTGTGTGTGTGTGTGTGTGTGTGTGAACTGATACCAGTGCAGCCCAGATGGCCATCTTCGAGGGGTTTTCTGGAACATTCAGACACTTGTTGCTTCTTGTCAAGTCTCTCTCTCTCTCTCTCTCTCTCTCTCTCTCTCACACACACACACACACACACACACACACACATGCACAGCACTTCTTTTGAAGTGTGAAACAGCTTGCGGTCAGCTCTGCTCCTCTTCCATGGTTCCATCAAATAGCAGCCTTTAGAGCCTTCAGATACATGATGAAACAAAAACAACCATGCAGTGTTAGCAGAGGAAAGAAATAACAGACATTCTCGCCCGGATGTGGCGGATAGACAGGAGAGGAGTCCAGAGATCAAACAGCGGCACCTCGCTTGGACCAAAAGTTGGCCCAAAAGTACTGCTGACTTGGTAGTTTTCCTCCTGCACATCAAAGGCTGTTGACACCTGCTTTCTGACTGTCTCTGGGTATGGTGATAGAAGATAGATGGCAGTGCCTCATTTCTGAAGACTCTGTGTGTGTGTGTGTGTGTGTGTGTGTGTGTGTGTGTATGTGCTGGTACTGAGGTCAAAGTGGCTGCCAGATCAGAGAGGAACCAAGAACCAAATACCCAGAAAGACTTCTTCATATAAAAGCATAAACAACATTTTTGGCTTATTTTAAGGACCATATAAATGTTAATTGGGGGCAGAGAGAGGTCAGAAAGGGAAATGGGTAATGTAATTTTTCTTCTGGCTGAAGGTTGAAGGGTGGTCTGCATTTCTAGGGAAATTATCTTTATTTTCTTATCCAACTGTACATTTTACTTCTTGTGATAACATTTTAACTGTCCATATTTTGTCTCTTTTAGTAAAAAAAAAAGTCAAAGGGCAGAGTAATATTATTTGGAGACACTGAGAAAGACCTAAATGAGGTTCAGTCTCCTCTTCCCATCCCAATAACTTTCATAGAGTCCCTTATGAATCATAAAATTCATTCTCAGTAAGAACCATAAAACTAGAAATAATACAGATGGGTTATACGTCTATGCAAATTCCACAGTGCTCTAAATGTGTTATTTAGTCTTATATGTTTAAACATGTTTATAATGCAACAAGATCAAATTTGCTTTCAAATACACCTAATGGTGGACACACTGGTGGAATTTTGGACAACTTCTAAATCAAGGATGAATTTAGCAAAATTTGGAATGAGTCAGACTGCGAACTAATGACCACTGAACGATCATGTTGCTGTTGTGCATCGTGGAGCTGAAATGCCTACACCTTTTGCAGGAAAGCTGTCGGTTGAAACTTACATGAATCATCTAAATTTGGACAAACAGGAGTGACAAACAAAGATTTTACAACAACAGTTACAGGAAAACTGTATGGAACATTAAAAAATGAATAAATATTGTGTTACAGAATGATCCCGTGGGCTTTAGGAGCCAAGTCTGGCAAAGACTGGATGAAATTTGTAGGAGTGGGAAAAAAAGTGAGAATATGTGTGTAGGTGGGAATGGTTGTGGCCTATTTGGACAGATCGGTAGGGAACACTAATTTAGCTTCAAGCCTTTGTGATTAGATGGTTTTGGTGCTAACTTTATGCAAAGATAATACGTCCCTGCTGGGGATCTTGATTCCCAGCTCATTTTACTCAAGTCTGTTAAGTACTTTTTGACATATTCTTCTATCTAACTGCCTGATATCCGTGCCACTTCAGATCTGTCCTAATCATATTAATTTTTTAGTGTTAAAAGACGCCACTGTCGAGGTGAAGTACATAACTGCCTCTAATTACTCATCTTTGTGACTGCAACTGCACACTAATGCACTGAGTCACCTCAAGTGACACCTGAAATGCTGCAATTTGAATAATTTAATCAGTATGGTTTGTGTGTCTTAGTATCCCTTATCTGTTGTAAGTGGTTCTATTTGACCTTCTGATATTTTCCTTTCATTGTTTCATCATTTTAATACCACTTTCACAAATTATGGATGGAAATTAAGGAAGTAAGATGACCTGTTTGAAAAGTAGCTCAACCAAACAAAACATCACACGCTTGCATGTTAATTATTTTGTTACCCATCAAATAACATCACATTTCGGCTTTGTGCTGTTGTGTTCAGCAGCACAAGCTTCTTCTTTAATGAGGAGAGAGAGCAAAAGAAATGAGTCTGTGTCGCCCCCATGTGTTGGCAAAGATGAACTGTACAGGGCTTCTCAAAATGTGTTTGAAGTTTGCTGACATCCTGCCTTCACAGAACTTTACTACACAGCAGTTAAAATAACAAATTCAGATTCACAACCGCTACGCTCTCCTTTTAACACATCCTTTATTCCTCTGCGACTGATGGCAGAATAACTGGATGTAAAGCTATTTCAGGGAAAGATGGGGATCATTAAATAGCTATGAACAATTACAATAGATAGCAGCTGAAACTCTTGAGGTTTTTCCACTTCATTGCTCCCTTTATCCTTCCTCTGCTGAGACTGGCCTGAGGTAATTGAGAGAAACATCACTTAAATCAAAGATGATCCTGCACTGGAATAAAACCATGTCGAGCACAGTGCCAGCAAAACGTTATATACAACCTGTAGAAAACTCAAAGACACTTAGATAAACGCTTGTATTTTCTTTAATGTCAGAATTGTTATTATACATGGACATCCCAATGAATTTGCACTTCTTTTTACAATATGTACCACATATAACAGCACCTACATGTTATTTACACACATTACACAAGATCGTATCACAAAGCAGAGTGTAAAATTAGCAAAACAAGTGTCCCAAGCCTTGTTCAGCCATCATGACCAATAGTACATGAGAAGGCTAAACAAAATAAAATATAACAGCTACCTGCCCCTACTAGTAAACAGGCAACTGCCCCATTTTTCTAGGTTTAAAGCTGAAATCACAAGTGTGGAAGTGTTGAAACTTTCTTAAGGACAAGAGACAGAATGATGACAACGCACCACTTTAAGTTCTTATCAACGGGCCAAATGTAAACATAAAGTAGGTAAAAATGCAAGCTTTGAAACACTGTTACTGCTCTTGATGCAAAACTGCAAAAACCAATACTTGGCCAAATGTAGTCTAATGCGGAAAGGGAAATGGTGTATAACTGTGTCATCTGTAAACATGATAATACCGATGAGTAACAGTGCGATTAGAAAATTGCAAGAATAAAGGACATGGGTAGATAGAAATCTTTGAAAATATGTCTTGCTTTTCCATCTCTCGTCACCCCGCTACTCAAAGTGTGGGTTTACTCTGACAGTAATAATAGTCACCATTATCTTTCAAATTGGACTGACCTGCTTTGTGATAAAACCCTGGTTTGGGCTGCAAAGAGCAACTAAAGAAAAATATAGGATGAATTTGAGTAAAACAGGAAATAACTCGGTCAGGTGGGTGCTGGATTTGCAAGACCCTGCAACCAAACACACACAAACACTCACTAACACACACACACGCCCACACTCACTCACTCACTGTTGCACAACAACCAGAGATACTGTAGCAGCTTTCTCAAAGGCAAAGACAAGTACAACACAGTAAGTGGCAGTTCTGCTGTCAGATACGCAAACACACAGAGCAGCAGCAGAATGAGATACACACGCCAACAAGCGCTTTGACTCGAGCCACACAGCGGGGAGGTGGTTCAGCCTCCCGAGGAGTCCAGGTTTCAGTCCAGTCTGGTTTGGCCAGCATTCCACGGAGGAAGAGGAAGTACATGTGAGGAAGGAGGGGAAGAGAACTGCAAACAGTAAGCAACAGCCCGGGTGATCTGATTATCGGATGTGGTGCACAAAGGAGCCCGGCCAAATAAACGATGTCTAAAAGCAACATTCGGTAATTTAAGGATTTCAAGTGTGACGTGTGCTCGCTTCGGTATCAGATCTACTGACGGCAACCAAACATGAACAGGAAATAAAAACACTACGATGGTGAGGTTGTCAGACAACAGACGGGGTGAAAGAAAAATAAAGAAGGGAAGAATGTGGGTTGGTAATAGTGGAGTTCCTTTATTTTTTAGCATTGCAACTAAGATGAAAAGGAGGAAGATTTCAATGGTGGGCCAAGGCATCAGTCCTCGTCAGCTGTCCAGTCGGCCACCAAGGAGAGGACAGAGGAGGGATTAGTGGTGTAGGAAAAGTTCAGAGCATCCTGTTACGTTTATGAGTAGGTGAGTCTGTGATGACATCACTACAGGGGGCAGGGCCTCGTTTACGATTGGCTGTGGAATCCAAATGGAGTGCCATCTCCTCAGCGATGAAGGTGTTGAGGTCCACGTCATGAAGACCATTCCTACGACGACTGAGGGACTGGGCAGGATGAGTTGGCGAGCCAGGGGGACCAGAACGCACAGAAATGCTTGCCATGGCACCACTAAGGCCTGGAAAGAAATAAAAAAAAAGAAGAATATGAAGCAACAGCAAACTGAACAACCTTGAATGTCTCATTTTCATAATGCGACAGCTTGACCTACCATGCAGCGCGATGGCCTCTCTAAAGGGCTGCAGGTCAGTTTCCACAGAGCTCCCCGTCTCTGGGGGTGATGGCCGGCTTGCAGACACCATGGCCACTCTGGGCGGGGCGCGAGCTGTCCGCGGGGGTGGAACTTTGCCACAAAGGAAGCTGATGAGGTCCTCGCGCCTGATGGTTCTTCTGCGTTTCTTAACCCATGCAATCACGTCCTTATTCCTGCGTTGGTAGCCTAAGTGGATGCCCAAGTCATAGCTCCGTTGGCGGGCCTCCATACTCTCTGATGACAAACAAGAACAAATACTTTAGTATGTCTGAACACCACAATCAAAGTTTACCTGCACTCATCTCATTTATTTACAGTACTTCCTGAACACCAGACAAGACTCAACTAAAACAGGCAGTGAAACACGAGACAGTCAAAACAGTCGACGTTACTTTTTACTTACCTTTGTACAGGTTAGTAACAGCCGTGGCCGCGTTCTGGAAGGGCACCCAGAGAGAGAGGCCTTGTTGCTGACATACTCTATCTGTAAATCAAATTTAAAAACAGTCAGAGAGATTGTGGTGATAACTTTGAAAACACACTGCTGGAACACAAAGTACACACTCCCCTTCAGAAGTTCAAACGCCTTATTTAGAGAAATTTGAGCCCAAACAGCCAGAAGTGTGTTGATAAGCACAACTTCCTTTGTGTATGCCTAAAGAGAACAGAAACAGGGGATGGTGTTTCCTGAGGCAGGTATTTTCAAAATTCAATGGCTGCCTTCAGACATTCAAGGTCTCATTGTACTCATACAGATGCCAAACAAAACAATCTGGAAGCGCGATTATGTGAAAAACTGATTTGTATAAAAACATTACAAAGTAAAAGCCTGCATGAAGAGTATTGAAACAGAATAGGTGTTTGGGTTTACCAAGTAAATACAAGTACAAAAGCTACGGCGGTGTGCAGCAATCTGCAAACTTTCATCCTTTCATAAACTCAATCTTGACTGCAAATCCTCACATCCTCGATCTTCGGGGGCTGTCGACCACACGGTTTCCTCAACATCTAACTCAATGGCCTTCAACTTTGTGAAGAAACAGCTGTGCTATTGTCTGAACATACAGTGGGGCAGCTTGGAAGACAAAAGCATTGTGCCATGCAGGATCTGTTAGTGACTTGGATTGGAATAATGACTGGACCTGATAACTGGTTGCAAAATGAGGCAGATTCAGGGTATTAAAAACAGGCTGTTTGGCAATTGGTGAACAAGGCGTTCTTGAAGATTAATTGCACTCGCAGATTAAAACTTACTGGTCAAATCTCATAAACAATGATGTCACCGTGTTACACATAAGACATTTTAAATGGGCCCCACGTCTATTTCCCCTTTCTGTGTGTGCAAATAGCAGAAGCTTCCAGGAACCCAAGCTATTTCAAATAACACCATTTCAGTGTATTGTTAAACACTCTCCAGTGCAGAAAGAGAATTTTTACTTTAATCCTTTCGCCATTTTGTCTTGGACATTAACAACAAACAATGCAACTCGTCAGCAAGTCCTGGCCTAGTCCTCTCGGCTTGTTTGATAAAATTAAATCTATCTGTGCAAAAAAAAATGCAACCAAGCTGCAGCAACAATCAACTGATCACCGCGTTTGACCATCAACAAACGACTTGTTTCCAGCCGACAAACTCCTCCCTGTGTATCGCCATTTTGACGAGCTGGGTTAACTGTTAACGCCTGGACAAAAAAAACTGTTTGGCGTGAGAGCCATGTTGTGGATAGAGAAACTAAATATGCTGAAAACTGTTGGGGAAAACGATAAGTGAGCTGGTGTTTTCAGGGGCAACCACCCGGCTCACTTCCCCTGGTGGAGCGGTGACAGCACGGCCGGTCGGTGCCTCAACCAGCCCGGCTGTCCCGCACCCTGACCCGGTCACCGGCTGCTACAGTCACCGGCGGGTTAGCTTCACTTAGCTAGCAACGGAGCAAAAAAATAAAGCGGGTGGGAGTCACGGTGTGGAGAAGGGAAGCAAAGATAATTTTTTTTTTTTGAAAATACACAGCCCCAAACACAACCATGGAAACAAACAGTAACTGCCGGGCGCCCTTTGTGTCTCCCTCCGCCCGACAGCAGCCATTAGCATTTAGCTCCGACGGGCTCAAACTTCGTCGTCTCTGTTACGGACCTTTGTAGAGCTGTGCGACCGCGGTGGCCGAGTTCTGGAAGAGGTGCCACAGTTTCTGCGGGCTCTGCTCCGTCTCCTCCTCGCTCGGGTCGCCCTGCTCGGCCTCCGCCAGGCACTGCCGCTCCCACTTGGAGAACCAGTGCTCGGGGCCGTGCTCCTGGATCTCCGCTTCGCCCTCCTCCTTCCTCTCCTCCATGGCTAACGTCGAGCGCTAGCTGGCGGCTCGATAGCTTTACTTCGGGTGAAATGTACGGTTTCGGTGTCCGGTGGTACTCAGCCGTCTATCCTCTGTCTTCTGCGGGGGAAACAACGTTACACGACCCCTTAAAAATGAATTCAACAACCGCTGTTAAAGTCGCATTGTGGACATTTCTTAACGCCCAGCGGAGAGCACACCACACAGAGGAACGCGATGACAACACCTAAGAATTTCTGAGGCGAAGAAACGCCCATTTCCCCCGCGATGCCGCAACGCTATTGGCTGAAGCAACATTAGTAGGCGGGTCTCGGTGCAGAACACGAAGCCTGATTGGACAACAGGCTGAAAAGAGAAAAGGTCAGAGAAAAACAACGTTGATTTCACAGATGAGACTCCGTAGGCAGCGATACAGCATTCTGTACAGCAGGAGGCGGTGTGAGCACGGAGATGCGATCCACTAAAACGTGAGCAAAACAACATATCTAGACCAGATACTAAGATTAAAGACTTTTATTTGTCATGTGCACAACAATTACATGAAGCAGTCGTTATCAAAGGAATTCCTTAATTCACAGGCTTCCTCTAGCAATACTGAAAACGTACAAAAACAAGTAAACAAGTCAAAATGGCTTAAGTTAAGGTATGGGAATACAGTATACAATACTTATATTAACAAAAACACATAATTATAAATAGACATATAATACCGTTGAGGCAGTAGGGTGAAAATATTATCTTTTGAGGTCTTATAGCCTGGGGAATGATGACCCAGGGTCCAGATGCCGCAGAGAGGAAAATTGAGACATACATTTATAAATATTGCCTACAATATGTACTACAAACATGTGTATTTTCATACCTATATACCTATATATACATATATAATGAGGGATACATTTTACATTGAAAGTAAATCTTCAATCATAGATCATAAGTTACTCGTTGACTGAAAGTCTTCTAGGGGAAATAGCATTTTCACAAAGATACATTTCTTAAAGCAAACATCTCTACATAAAATTAGATTCTATTTTGAGTCTTTCAAAATTGTGACAAATAAGAAATCCAGATCTGAGGTTAAAATTTACTCAGAAGTTGTTGTCTGATGGTGGGTCATCTATTACACAAGCTCCACCTTGACCTTGAATACAGATAAGCAGGTATTGCCAATGGGTGGATGGATGACACGTGCGCTACATAAGCAGCAATATACTCTCTTCAAGTCGTCAGCATCAAGTATTATCAGACAGCTGAGAGTTTGAGGGGAAAGTTCAATGTCACGCCATTTTTTGAGAACAGCCACAAGTGTATGGGCAAGGTTTTGAGGGAGTCCAAAGGTCTGATGAGCAAACAACAGAAACTTCCTGATCACCAGTTCTCTTACCTGTCTGTCTGTCTCTCTCTCTGTCAGACTGCACAGGTGACAAACAGCATCCCTCTCTCACTCTTTGAAGCCTTTACTCTCTCTGCTGGTAACTGCTGTTTTTGAAGATGTCTAAGGGGGACAAGATTGTTTGTGACGTTGAGGAGTATTTCCAGGAACGAGGACCAACTGTCACATTCAGCCACTTGCACTATTGTGTTCAGGACAAAAGATTCTGCTGCAAGAGAGGTCCTGAAAAATACATCCTCAAAGATGTCAGGTAAGATATGATATTTACCAGTGAATGCATACGTGTATACAGGTGGATACACATGGCATGATATGTAACTGATAGTATTATCACAAGCTGCTGACTATACTTTAACACACCACTACTACCTGTAAGACATAAAACTCCTGTCTTTTTTGTGAGCAAGTATTCTATGCACTTTGGTGGGCTTTGACATCTTCCAGTACAGAAGTTATTTGTTGAAGAGTTGTTCAGTTTGTGGCTCATTTTCTCAAACCTGAATATCAGTTTATGCATTTTATGGTGAACTTGGTATGTATTGTTTTACTGAAGAAGACAAAAATAGAATATCCAGAAAACAGAGTCAAAGATATTCTGGCAGAAAAAAAATTCTAAACCTGAGGGGATGTATTTACATTATACATGAGTAAATGTTTTATGTTATTATGATCAGAGCTTTTGGTTAGGTTCACTAAAGCAACATAAAGCAAGGTAAATCAAATACTCAAAGCACAAATTACATTAAAAAAAACTTAAATTTGGAAAAATGAAAATTGTTATCTTAAGTTAATCAATGCTACTTTACTTTCTGTTATAGTTATTGTCAAAATAAAGTAATAAGATATTCTTATGAATTACATTTGCTGATACACAGGATGTGGTAAAGAGAGTGTTTTAAAGCAGATATATGAGAATGCTGAAGTTTATGTTGTTAAGATTTGTCTCTGTAGAGTGTTTAAAGTCTCTGTAAATACACTGACTTGACTTGATGTTCTGATTTGTTGTTAAAGTGGCATCATGAGACCTGGAATGAATGCCATCATGGGCGCCACCGGAAGCGGTAAAACATCGTAAGAAACATGTTCATATACCTGCACACACATGCACAACCCCAACAACGCAAATGTTAGTCTCTTTCTCTTTCTTTCAGACTCCTGGATGTAATTGCTGGCAGAAAAGACCCTTCTGGGTTGCGGCAAGGAGAAGTCTTGGTGGATGGGAAAGTCGTCACGTCCGACCTCAGGCTCAGCTCTGCTTACGTGGTTCAGGTACACATACACACACACACACATACACATCCCTTTACATTATTATCCTTTCATTTCCTCTGAGTTGTCTGTGCTTACATACCCATACATTTGTTTCCAGGATGATGTCCTTATGGGCACGATGACTGTGAGGGAGAACCTCCTGTTCAGCGCCAACCTCCGTCTCAACCCTCGGCAACACTCCTCCACCGATAAAAACAAAAGAGTGTGTGAAATCATCCAAGACCTGGGTCTGACAGACTGTGCAAACACTAAGGTACAGTTCTATATGCACAATCTGCATATCATTCACTATACAGAAGTATTGGAAAAAGTAAGCAAGGCCTTACTTAATCTTATTGACAGTTGCTTTACAGATGTCTTACTCAGGTATTTGCAGAAGCACTTATTTAGAAATCTACTTCAGAAAATGTATAAAGTAGGTCAGTTAAACATTTATTAAGACAGAAAAATTGATCTCTTTTACATCTCTATAAAATCTCTATAATTTCTCATTACATTGCTATTATACGCAGCCATGATGTGAGGATTGTAGCTTATCTGTGTCAAAGTCTCTTACACTTCTCTTCAGTGTGTCCTCAGTGTAAAATGACTTATTTTAAACAGAAGTTTCTGACATTGTGATAGTCCAAATAGCACATGTTCACTAACAAGCCATGCAGTCACATTAACAGGAGTATTCAGTGTTTTTTACCCTTGCTTTTTGCTAAGCAGTCGAGTGTTTTTCTTGTGCGTGTGCATCCATGGGTGTGTAGATAGGGACAGAGTTTCTGCGTGGTGTATCTGGAGGTGAGAGGAAGAGGTGCAGCATTGGGATGGAGCTCATCACCTCTCCTTCTCTGCTGTTTCTGGATGAACCGACCACCGGACTGGATTCCAACACTGCAAACTGTATCATCAGTCTACTGCACAAGTACGACACAGTCACTAATTAATATCACATTAGGAAACACATACTTGCACATAACACATAAGTGATAACTGAAGCATACAATGTGGCTGAGGATGGCGGGGTCAAACAAGGAACACGCTGTTCACTGTCAGCTTTAATTAACATTTACTTAAGTTGGAGGCGGCATTATTGATGCCCCACTAAACTTCAGCATCTTCACCATCTACTGCTGTCTTTGTGTTTTCTATGACAATACCAAATATCAATTTCCTAATGTTTGTCCAGGCTGTCCAGAAAAGGTAAGACTGTGATCTTCTCCATCCACCAGCCACGCTACTCGATCTTCAGGCAGTTCGACCATCTGACCCTGATGCATAAAGGGGAGATGGTGTACGCAGGAGCAGCAGACCATGCACTTGAGTACTTCACCAACCTGGGTGTGTATGTGTGTTTACTATGAGAGGTGTAGGAATTTTACAATTAGCATGTGAATAAAAAGTCAAAATAAGCGTCGTCTAGATGGTGCTCCTGCTCTATTCAAATTCTGAAATACCTTTTCAGGACATTGTTTGCTTCCATAGAAGCCCCTATCACAATACTACATGTGTTGTGGATGTGATGTATTTGCACATGTGCTCTTACAGGCTACCAAATAGAGTCCTTCAACAACCCTGCTGATTTCTTCATGGACATCACAAATGGAGAAGCAGAATCAGCACTGATATCGATGTCTACAGGTAGACCTACTCAAAAGCACACAGAGTTTAGGTATACAACACAGATTATTCATGGGGAAGGATAAATCTAAACTGAGCTAAAATGAGTTTGAGAAAGATTTTTTCTAATCTAGAAAATAGCCACTATTTTAACACAGTTTTAACAACCGTATTCCAATATGTAACACACATCGTACCACCCTGAAATATGATGACTCATGACAAAAGACACCCTGATACCGTTTCTCATGTGCAAATCATCAAACTACAAAGAATGTAGTTTGATGTTGAATGACTGTTATATAACAAAAGGTTTATCACACTGCGTATCTAAATAATAGCAATACGTAACAGGCTCTCTCACTCTCTGTCCACAGATGAGGATAAAAACCAATTGGCAACCAAGTACCGCCAGTCCCAACTCTGCCAAAACGTGCTCGAGGAGTTGGACCATGTGAACAAAAGCATTGCAGAAGGGGCCAAAGGTGAAGACCATGTAGTCGACTACGCCACCTCTTTCTTCTATCAGGTCAGCCAACTCAGAGATTCAAAACTTTGGACAACAAATGTTTGTTTCTCTGAAATACTCTATGAAATAATGATCCATTTGAGAAAATTAAAATTTTGCTCGTTATTCATTTTGTGATTAACGAAAACTGAAGTGAGTTTATGATGTTATATCACAGTTTAATGACTGTGCCAGCCAGCTGCTGCCTCACTGTGCCTGGCTGCCCGCTGAATGAACCCTGTTTATAACTGTCATCATGCCCATAATAATGTCTGTGTGTGTGTGTGTGTGTCTCTGTGTGTGTGTGTGTGTGTGTGTGTGTGTGTGTGTGTGTGCTTCAGATACGTGTGGTGTGTGGTAGGACAGTGCTGAACTCTCTAAGGAACCCTCAGACCTCTTATGCCCAGTTGGCTCTCAACATCTTCTTTGCAATTCTCGTGGGACTCATTTATTACCAAATGCCCTTAACGCTGCCGGAGGGATTACAGAACAGGTACAGTACTCATAGAGTGCAGCACACAGTGTATCTGGATTACCAGAGACTACTGTTACAGTGGCTTGGGCTGTCAAGTCAAGAATGGCAAAAACGAGAATGATGAGGAGACACCATTTATGATGTCATTACAAGCCACAAGTTTATTGCAGCAAAGCCCAGGTCAAGGTGACTTTAG
>JAOXYL010000061.1:20026947-20040611 GCA_028564955.1 Terapon puta
CACACACACACACACACACACACACCGCGGCGCTTTATCCGCTCCGACAGGCGGGGGGGGATCCAGGCTTCGGCCACACTGTCTGTCTGCTGTCAACTGTTGCTGATTTCCACTGTAAATGAATCTTGTAAGGTAGGTGATGGCACGATTTTCTTTGGTGTGTTTGTGGTCAGAAATGTGACACATGCAGCGCAGCGGTGCCTGATGGGTGATTTAGATGAGGCTGAGGAGGATGCTGAGGAGGATAATGATGGGAAGGAGGTTTTTAAATTTAAATAAATAAAAAAAAGACAAAATTTACATTTCAACACATCTTAAAACTGGTGATGTAATCATCCTGTGGGGTTTATTTGCTTCATAAGCATCATTGTTTTCCCACACACACACATACAGAGACACACACCTGCCACTTCCCTCCTCCTCCTCCTCATCATCATCATCCTCATCACCATCAACATCATCATCTTGCTGTCTCTTCTGTCTTTCTTGAAGCACAGCAGGCCGTACAAACAAACACATCCCCTCTCTTCGACTTACATTACACATGAAGCCATTTGGGTGATGTTCACAGGAGGAGAGGACACAGTGAGCAGACAGAGGAGTGCTTTGTTTTATTATTATTATTGTTATTAATCAAATGCTTGATCGATAAATTGTCAGAAAATCGTACATCCATCACGACTTCCCACGGCTCAGGGTGACAAAGAGATTCCCTTCATGCGGGCGTAAAACAAATCAACCTTTTTCATATTTTTGCTTGACAAACGACTGAAACAATCAATTGATACACACAGTTGTTTAGACTCAAGACAAGAAGGCTCTGATGAGACATTTTAAACTGTTTTCTGTTCGCCCTGTGCCCAAAGTCTCCATGCCATTGTCATGACATCAGGTGTGGAAAATTCATGTGTGTAAAACCTGGATTACTGAGGCTGTAGCTGTGGGCAAATCATATTGAAGTTTTATTGAAAACAGTATTGAACAGCTTTTAGAGCATGAGCTCATCTGAGGAGATGTTTTTTTTTTATTATTATTCATTGTTTAAATTCATGCTTTGCTTTGGCAGTTGTCTTATTTCTCCTTTATTCATATTTTCACATCAGAGCTGAAACAATGAATTGAGTGATTAATTCGTTGATGTGCAGAAAGTGAATCTAATATTATTTTTGTAAGTGATTAATAGTTACAGTGGTTTACTTTTATTAAAATATTAATTTAAATCTGTGGAAGTTTAATCACATCACACATGGTTGATATAAAAAAATAACTTGTTTTTAGATTTCTCATTTGAGTCACTCGACTGAAAAAGAAATCCTTGCAAATTAATCAATAATGGAAGTAATTAGTAATCATTGATATCATTAAATAGTACTTTGTTTCTTCACATTCAAACACGCAGTGACGTCCACTTGGATATCAGGTTACAACTACCGGACATTTTCAGCAATTACTCTTAGCAAATTCATTGTCTTTAAAATATCAGGTATTGGAAAAATGCCTGTCACAGTGTCCCAGAGAATAAGCTTTTCGCTTCATATTTTATCAGACCAGTCGTTTAAAACCCAAGTATGTTTAATTTATAGAAATATTTGAAAGAGAAAAATGGTAAATCCCTGAGTAAAAGAAGCTGGGATGTTTGGCATTTTACTCAATGAAAAACCTAAATGATTAATTTATTCTAGAAATTGTTGCAGATTCATTTTCAGTCATCTAATCAGTTATTGTTAGTTGTTAGTGAACTAATTGTTTCAGCTCTACCCGAATGTTCCTTTTATGACTTTAAATACTTGATATAGTCACACAAAGAACTTGCTTGAGTAGTATTAATTTAATGTTCACCCTTAACTGGACCGAGGTTGCGGT
Organism: Terapon puta; assembly: GCA_028564955.1. Classification (NCBI taxonomy): domain Eukaryota; kingdom Metazoa; phylum Chordata; class Actinopteri; order Centrarchiformes; family Terapontidae; genus Terapon; species Terapon puta. Next base: position 20,028,811 of record JAOXYL010000061.1, read on the forward strand.
CTTCATGGTTCAATATGGCAACTGAAGCAGAGCGCACTCCTTCTGTCCGTCCTGCTGTCGTGTGAGAAGAGTTATCATGACGTTTCTGCAGCTCTGCTCCTCTCTGTCCAGTTAGTGTGTCTCTCTGCCTGGCCTCTGGCCTGCTAATTATCGGCCAGCTTGATAAAGTCATTAATGACCCGGCCAAGCCTGCTGGGCCTGGCACAGACACACACACACACACACACACACACACACACCAAAGAGAGAGTCCGTCAGGCAGTGTGATGCCAGGGTTGGATACGAGGCGAGGAAGCCTCTTTATTTGGGACAGCACGGTGTGTTTCTGGGCTGTGTCAGTTAATATTAATAACTCAGGATGAGTGTCACTCTAAAAACAGCTGCTAAAGGAACAAGAGCATGATGTAGAACTGAGGGAAAGAAAGGATGAGGCATGTCTGTTTAGATATTTCTGGCATGATTGTGATTACAGAATATGTTTTTTTTAACCTTAGATATTTTAATTTAGTCTTCAGAGCCTCAAAAGGATCGGATCGGAGTATCATACATGGTTTAAAATTGTGAGCCGACACGAATACATAATGTTCTACTGTCGTACAACAACAGAAATATAAGATAGACTTTTAAGGGAAATATCACTCCACCTGAACTGAAACATTTTGTATTCTGTAGGTAGGAGCTAAATCTATTTTCCCTCAGGGGTTGGCATTTAAATGCACAGCTAAATGGATGTAAATATGTGTGATGATGCTGTCTCTACCTTTACCCAGCACCTTTTTTTGTGGGAAAATAAGAATTGATTTTCCTGGCAACAAAAAATCATACATATTAATTTTTAATTTAAGCGGTATTCCCTTTGATGGCTGCTGCTTTCTTATTCTGAGTCCCACCAATCTTGGAGCAATGTATGTGTGTGTGTGTGTGAGTGTGTGTGTGTATGAAGGAGACAGAGACATCGCTAAATCTAGGTCTCTTATGAAATCTGGCTCTGCAAGATGCAGCATAAAAACAGGGAGGGGTTGTGGTTTGTGTGTGTATGTGTGTGTTTGTGTGTGTGTGTGTGTGCATTTTGTGTTTGCATGGATGTCTTTACCCATTTGCCTTACTGCATGTTAATTTAATCACTGGCAAGCAGAGACAGGGTCGGGGGAACAGGAGAGGGAGATGGAAGAGATGAGGAAAGAAAGATGAAAGAAACGAGGAGTTTTCTTGTGTGGAGAAAAAAAAAAGACAATCCCTGCACAGTGGTTTCCATGACAACAGTGACATCACTGATGGAGTGCAACCTCCTGAGCCGTGTTTGTTTCGGTTTCTGTGAAAAGTGTTTGTGTTCAAAGGAATAGATTTGAGTTTACATATATATTTGTGTGTGTGAATGTGCAGGCGTATCTGCACATGTGAATTGTTTATGAAAGAGATCGTCAGGATAAACCTCTGCTTCAGTCGGTCTGTGGTTACCCACTGTTGCCAGGCAACAGCTGTCATGGCAACAAGTTGAAGCATGATCTGGCGTTGCTAAGCAAAAGGACCGGATGGGATGAGATTTTATGAGCACCACTGAGATACAAATGGGTACAAATATAAAAGATGCTCCACATGGTTTTTGGACATGAAGAAGAGCTTAATTTTACCTTAAACGATACCTTTTAAATTCTCAATGCTGCTTTTAAGGACAGGAATAAATAAGATTCGTGAACACGTTTGTTGTCTTTCTTTGTGATAGTTAGGATTTTCAGCTGTGCTTGTGTGTACATTGCTTCTCATTGTGTCATGTGGTCAAAACTAATTATTTCTGTTGAGATTTAAAAAATTCATTGAACTATATCAACTTCAATCTGTCCGTTTGTGATGATTCCAGGTTTATGAACAACCGTGTTCCTCCTAACAAGAGATACCAGCCCACAGAATATGAGCATGCTGCCAACTGTGCCACGCATGCGGTGAATGCACTCGCACACACACACATGCACACGGACCACAGAAAGTGATCGTTAACCTCACACAGATTAAATGACACACTCAGAGGAAATCAAATCCAGCAGTATTACATAACAGATAAGTGAGAGACGCCTCCGGATTCTTTTTTAAAATACACCTACATGGGACACTAGATGTTAGTTTAGCCAGCATGCCTTCCTGTTTGTCTATCTGCGGCTCATGTTTCATTTATGTCATGAATTCATTTAGTTATGGATAATCCCCAGCCTGCTGGGCAGCTCCTTGTTGCACTTCCAGTCTGAGGACCAATGGGAGCGGCTGTCGGCCTGGGTGTACGGGGCGGGGCTCAGCTCGCTCTTCATCATCTCCACCCTGTTCCACACTGTGGCCTGGAAGAAGAGCCACCTACGGTACACACACAAACACATGTGCATATACACACATTTTAGCGCAGTAATATTGCAGATGTGGTTAAAGTATATGGGAGGACTGCATGAGCCCTTCCTTCAAGTTCCTTACGTTTTTGAAAACTGTTTGTCCTCTAACAGATTCACACTGGAACAAATGTATATGCCCACGTGCCAGATTTGTTTGTGTGATCTAAACACACTGATGCTACATGTATAAACAGTGTCACTCAGTTGTCATGAGGCTGTTTGGTCTCTCTCTTCAGGTCTGTGGAGCACTGTTTCCACATGTGTGACAGGATGGTGATCTATTTCTTCATTGCTGCCTCCTACGCCCCGTGGTAAACAAACTAGCCCTCCATGTGTGTTTGTGCGTGTGTGTATATATATGTGTGGGGTATGTGTATACACAGTATTTGTACTTATTTGTCCCTGTTCATGCTTCACCAGGCTGAACTTGCGGGAGCTGGGTCCCTGGGCATGTCACATGCGCTGGCTGGTGTGGGTCATGGCCTCTTTTGGAACCACCTATGTCTTCTTCTTCCATGAGAGGTCAGTTCAAACATTCATGTCTTTACTTGCATGAGTGCTGGATTGTGTCGCTACTTATTTATAAAATGAATGTTCCTCCTCTGTGACAAAATAATCTCAGCTCAAGGTTTTCTCCCCCCAAATAGAAGATACTTAATACCAATCTGATGCCGGTGCCTTTTTTCCCCTTCACATTTGAAATCTTTAAACCTCTGTGTGAACATGGTCAATGTCTATAAAATAAGTGTCTGTAACCACACTTATAAACTGTACGTGGAAATACTCATACGCCAACCTTTTTACATTTCCTAACCAGTCCACTTCTGTCTTTTTTCATTGTTGATAAAATGCAACATCAGTCCTTGTTATCTGAGATTCCACCGATACCAAGTCTCCTTAAATATGTGATAAAATGCATGTCAAAGTTTCAACGACATCTGGAAAATGTAGCACAATTTTGGTGACTGACAGCTGACAATAAAAGTCTTTGTCAGTAGTTTCTCAGTAAAGTAAGTGGCAGTGTCAGTGGAAGCTTTACCTAATAATTTAGCACAGCGGATGATCAAAAGTGAAAACTGTAATTACTTAAAAAAAACTTTAATGTGGCTTTTGGACATATCCACTTACTAAGGTCACTATTCGGACCACATAAAAAGTCAACAAACAGACAAACCAACAATTGTTGGTAGTCTTTTACTGTTGAGTTAACACTTGGTAAACACAAGATTACCAATAATGTGCCAAAATGTGCCTCACTGAAATATCTGTCTCTGTGTCAGGTATAAGATCATGGAGTTGATCTGCTATACGGTGATGGGAGTGTTTCCTGCCTTGGTCATCCTCTCAATGGTAAGTGCACATATTTAGTCTCACCAATGTTCTAATTGTATGGATTGTAATTTACTTGAAACTTAAACATAAAAACATTTCTGCTTATTCCCAGCCGGAGCAGTCAGGGTTGGGTGAGCTGCTGGTGGGCGGAGCCTGCTACTGTCTGGGGATGGTCTTTTTCAAAAGTGATGGCATTGTCCCATTCGCTCACGCTATTTGGCACATGTTCGTAGCCATGGGAGCAGCCATACACTACTACGCCATCTGGAAGTACCTCTATGCCCAGCCACCCAATCAGGTCCAGACCTCCAGATGACATCAGCGGTGACCGTGCAGGAAGTCGCTCCTGTGTTTGAGCAACTTCAAGGGGATGATGTGAGCTGTGTCCCAATTCAGGGGCTGAATCCACCCCCCCACCCCCTCCCGCAAATAAGACAGTGTAACCTCATAGTAACAAAATCCAATGGTGCATTCAGGTGAACCTCCTCAACTCATAAAGTCCAACAAGTCCATGTTCATCACCAGGAAGTGCTACTCTGGTGGTACACTAGCTGCCCTGTGAGGCTTAATTAGCCATTGCTAATTAAATAACTAACATCAGCATGCTAACATTCTCATAATGACAATGTCAACATGTTGATGTTTAGGAGGTATAATGTTTCTTATTTAGCACTAAACGCAAAGTATTGCTGAGGCTGATGGCAATGTCATAAGTTTTTCTGGGAATCATCGATGTTACAATTAATCCTCCAGAGGAAATTAATGTCTGTATCTGATCTTATGGAAATCTTCATTTTGAAACACATCTGTTAACCTCACAGTGACGCTCGTGGTTTGGGGTCACCAAAGTCATTAAGATACATCTCCTAGAAAGCATTAATATCTGTTTCCAATTTTTTTGCAAATCCCTCAAGTACATTTCACTGAATATGCACAAGAAGAATAGTCAGGACTTAACCGAAGTTATTATGATTCCAGGCACCATGGATATCCCTCTGGACCAAGATGATGGACTGTCTGTCTGACCATTATTCTGTTGTTATATGTCCAGAGCAAGACGTCTAGCATGGATAAAGAACCAGGGGTCCAGCTCAGGCAGGTTTAATTACAAATAAGTTTACAGTAGCAGTTATGATATTTTACTTCAACAAATGATGGACAACTGCAAACAGAGTGCTGGAGTTTTTGTAAAAATATCCATATTACTTCACTGTATCTTTTAATTGCAGCGATATATACCATCATATCAAAGCCCAGCATGAACAAAGAGTGGACTTTATTGTTTTGTTTTGACTTTTGTATAATTGATGAACCCGATTGCAAATATCTGATAAACAACATGTGGTTAAGCGATATTTCCTGACTTTATGAGCGGATGAGGACTTTTGAAAGCACCATTAAGCTATTACCCGGCATGCGATGGATTGTAGACCGCAGTAGAGGACACAGGAAATAGTACAGCAGTTGTTTTTGCCCAATGTGTCAAAGGCTGCATTTGGAGGAGGCTTTGCACCGAGACAACCTTTCAGCCCGTTGGGAGAACTCTGGACTTCAGAGGAGGCAGCCCATGAATTGGGACCCATCTCTTATCTTTGCTTGTACCGGTCCACTTTAGTTCAAGTTTAAGTTGTCTTTTCAGGAATTTTGGTTTCATTCCAACGATCAGGGGTTAAAATTACTATTCTTGGAGATTTCTCTCTATGTGGTGCACGACCAGATTCAGTGCTCAGAGGCTGAATCGAAGGCATTGTCTTGTTGTCAAGAGGAGGACTATGTTTACAGATAGCTGACTTGACTATCATAATTAGTTTTAAGACATCATTTTAAGTATTATTATTATCATCAGTAACAGAAGGTGTTGTTTTGATTTAATGATATTTAGAAGGTTGCAACATCAGTAATTTACTATTTCAATTCAGAGCGCTAGATAGTATTATTACTGTTATTGTTATTAGTTGTGCTATCTACACTGTAGTACACTATTTGGTTTAACAGCGGTTGCTTCAGTCGGTGATTTACTGTGATTTCCGAATCAAGCATAACTGTAGGATGATCCTTTCATTTATGTTGAATATACAGATTTTCATGGTTTTAGTCTCTGAGACTTTACCTGTGTGCTTCCACGTTTACCAGGCTCTACACAGTAGATTATCAAGCATAATTACTGAATTCTAATAGTTTACTGTTGTTGATTAGGTTTAGTAAGTGAAGATGTCATCAGTACGATTTATACAGTATATATTTATCAATGACGTAAAGTATATGTTGACCTCATCTATATTTTCTTCTAATGTATTTATAGTGTCAGCTGATTATCTTCATCATCTTCAGCCTAATGAATGGGACCCATTTGATAGAGTTTGTAAAAGCTACATGGTTGAACCTCAGAGGGGGAAACTACTGTCTGATTCAGCACTGCCAGAAGACTTACTGCCGTAACCGATAGCACACTACTACCATATACATCTCACACTTGAAAGGAAACTGAAGCTATAGTATTGTTGAACAATCTGGCCCAATATTAAGGCATCTCAGGTGTGTGTGTGCATGTGTGTGTGTGTATGTTTGTGTGTGTGCTTGTATGTATACTATACTATCTGACTCCCATGAATCCAAAGCCTCTAACCGGCTGAGTCTATGTTTACACGTGAACGCATGTACCTTGAACACATAAAAAGTATATTTGAAATATGTATGTACTCTTAGTGTTAAGCTGTATGTTGTGGCACACAGTATATTGGACGAGCTTGTGTAGTACGATAAATGTGGCTAGAGGACCAAAAGGTCAAACCATCTAGTAGGGTGTTAAAAAAAACTTTTTTAAGAACCTCTGCTCCTGTTCAACATATTTCCACTGCTGTCTGTCTCTCAGGATTTGGATCATTCGGGCTTAAAAGCCTATGAAGCCACATTCAAGGACCACTAAAGTGGCTCCAGTTGTTCGGGTGCTGTCTGCAGCAAAGAAAATGATCAAATAGCTGTGAAGCTGCTTTCTTTAATGCTGGCACCACTCCATACAGCTTCACTTGCTTTCTCATATCCCCAGCAGCAGTCCCAAAGGTTTTCTGCAAGCTTTACATATAGGTGATATTTATGAAATAACCAAACAGGAGAAAACTCATACAAACTGACTGCCAACCACAGATGTGTTTATAGATTATGAAATGGAAGAAGAAAGCACACCTTCGCCAAAGCTGCACAGTCCTTTAAATTTGCAGTGAATTCCCCCAAATTTGCGTTAAAATATTCTGTGATAAACACTCCTTCAAGTATGTTCAGTAGTTCTAGAGAAAAAGGAGATGGCAAAAAAACAAAACCTTATAATTATTTTTAAAAACTACTTGATCCACACCAAAACCAAACTACTTGTTTTTTAGCCTGTGGCTGAACTTTTTTAAAGATATCCTGCTAACTAGCAGATGAACAAAAGTACCAAGTAAAATGACGTGAAGGACAACATAATCTTTTTGGCAGAGGTAACAAATGATATTATCAAAGCATTACAGAACAACCTGCATATTTTTCTCAAAGGATCAGCTCTATAGGAACTGCCCGTTCCTGGAATCTTAGATACAGTATACTTTCATTTCAAAACTTCCAAATATCCATTTTTCAAGAAGTCAACATTTACAGTCACAACTTACCAACCAGCACATGAATGCATCATGTTGTAAGGTAAATCAAATCAGCTAGTGACAAAAAAAAAAAAAACGACAAAAAACAAAACACCTAAACTCAACAAAATGTATTAATTACTGTATAACATGTCTGATTGTCAAACACACCAGGGTTAAAAAATGACATGATTTAACAAATATTATTATCAGTGCTTGGCATTTTGTTTTATGGTCATTTAGGAGTTATAATTTAATGTCTGAACAAATTAATTGTTACAGGATTCCATTGCCATGCTGTGGATATCTCAGTTTGGAATGAAACTCTTAAAATATAATCTTAAATTATAGAGTACTTTTAAGTATTGGTACTCTGAAGTGTTTACTTGAACCTCTGAAAACCACCAAATGTTTGTGGATTCACTGTTTTGCAGTAATCTGGGGGTAATATTTATGGTCAGTATTTTGACTCGCTGCACGAGCAGGTTTGGCGACAGTGACATGAAGTATTTGAGGATTTGATGTGTGTCTGTCTCGTCTCGTTATTATTATCTGTCTCATTCAGACATACAGTGCCCACCTGACTTTGTATAGAGTTTTATAAACTCTCCATGAAGCCTTCATGGACCCTCTGTACATTGTTTATAGACGCTCTGTGATTGTGGAGCTGCTGACTCTGTTCTCAGTGCTGCTGGTGTTTTGTTTTGTTTTTTTTTTCAGGTCGTACGAGACTGATTATATTATCTCATATTATTTCTCTCTCTATAGTTTTCATATAGTTTTTTTTGTGTGTCTGTGGTGCTTTTGTGCTGTGATAAGCCTATATGATGCCAACAATGCTTTTATCTTTTCTATTTCTCTTGTAATAAAAAAAGTTTTTTCATGCAGCATTTCTGGACTCGACATTTTATAATGTTTCACCTCTTTTGGAACACAACTTTACATCTAGAGACGTCCTTGAAAACTGTTGAAGGTTTTTTGTTTGTTTTTTTTGCTGAGATATAAAGATATGAAAGAGCTATTTGGATGTTTTCTATCCATTCATATTGGAACTGTTGATCTGTCGATGATTCTAAACTATATTTTTGCTTCCACATTTATTCATAATTCATAAGCCTGTTTTGATTCAACCAGACTTTTATGTCTGGGACACTCAAGTTAAATCAGGCAGAACGACTGAGTTTTAAAAAGATAGAAGTCTGATGTACTTAATATTTGATAAGAAATCTGTGGTTGTTAGATAAGCACATTTCTGTCATTAATGTTGTAATTTTTGGGTACATTAGTTAATTTCATACATTTTATACATGGTAGTGCTGAATATAATAATGAACAACTGCATAATGACCACATCAAAACATCAAAAAAACTTTCTTTATTGATCGACTTATATTTGTGTTTTGCACTGTAATGAGTAAAGAAGTCAAATGACGAGGAAAACAAAAAGACCAATGATACCAGAAACTGACACAGCGTCTCAGCAAATGGATAAGGTTCATTCACAAAATCTAATAGGCAGCCGTGAACTTTTATAATTTAGCATTAAAAGCATAGATAAGACATGATGAAATATTTATTCACATGAATCCAAAAGCAAAACATGCTGTAGATGTATGTTGAACTTGTAAAACGATAACATCTCTGCTCATTATTATGAATTTTGGGTGATTTTGAAGTAGAAAACAGCTGGAAATTATTTAAAACGACCTGTAATAAAGTTTGCCAGGGAAATAAAAATGGCCTGATTGGATTACATCAAGATTTCACTGTATATTCATATGATTATTTATTTAATAATTTTAATGAATGAATATTAACCAAATTGGGCCTCATTAATTAAGCCACAGCCTCCATGTTGTTATCCCGGCGTCCACCAGGCGGCGCTGCCTCCCCTCTCTCTCCCTCTCTCTCTCTCTCTCTCTCTCGGGTGTCGGAGCAGGTGAGCGGCCGAGGTGAGGCAGCGCGGGGGAGCTCGGCAGTTTCCGGCGCGGCTCGGCAGCGTGGATGTGGGAATGCGGCTGCCGGAGGCGGCGAGGCATTGCTGGACACACGGCGGAGATGAGCGCACGGAAACCGGAGCCCTCGGCGCTTCGCTGTCCGCCGAGTTAACGGGGCGTCTTTTGGGGATGCGGGCGGGGAGTCCCGGACGGCTGGGAGCAGAGCATCACGGGGGAGGTGGGGGGGTGTATTTGTTGATTTAATTATTTATTTATTGGTCACCCCCACCAACCCCAACATACACACATTTTTTTTTTTTTTTTTTGCGGGGATTTTTCTGTCCGTCAGTCTCGCGGGGGGGTGAGGGAGCCGCGGAGGAGGACCCCCCAGCAGCATGGAGCCGCGCACTGCAGGCAGCGTGAGTACCTCACAGCCGGGGGAGCCCTCAGGGGACCGGGCTCGGCACTGCTGGAATCACACCCCAACTTTTCCCATTTGAATTAGACGAACCACAGCCTTTCGATAATAATAATAATAATAATAATAATAATAATAATAATAATAATAATAATAATGTATTGAATGGTATTGTTGTTGGGTGCGCACGTGTGGAATCAGTGTTTACGCCATAATTTATAATGAGACACACCTGCGGAGAGAGAGCGAGAGACAAACCGAGAGAGAGACAGACAGAGAGAGAGAGAGAGAGAGACAGAGAGGCCGGGAGCTGTGAGCTTTCCGCGCCGCGCCTGACGACTCGTCGGCGGATTAATTTCTGAGGATTTTCTCCTGCCTTTTGTTGCTACGGCGGTTGCCACTGACGACCGCTGAGCCCGGAGAGGTAAACAGACGGACGGACACCAAACTAACCCACAGTAGCTACTTGTGTGCAACACCATAATTATTATCACCATTATTATAATACAGCCTGTTTAGAGGTGTCAAGTTTTCATTATATTTTATTTTTACCCCTTCTTCTTTTACCTCCACGCAGTCTTTATTTCTGACCTTCTCAGTCCAGACAAGGGCAGGCTTGCAAGTGAGAAGGTGGAGGAGAAGTTGGAGTGACATGGTTACCAAATGTAACAGTACCTCCTGGGTCAGTAAACCTACCAATGCAAAATTTAGGCCTCTTTCTCTCAGCTTCTTGGCCTCTGTGTGTGTGTGTGTGTGTGTGTGTGTGTGTGTGTGTGTGTGTGTGTGGACGCAGGAGGGGTTTTCTGTTAGTCCCAGGATTGAGTTAACTGCGGCCAAGTAGCCAGATTACTGTGGATTAGCGGGCATTTAAAATAGTCACGTTATCCCACCAGTGGCTGCAGAGTCAGCTACAACAACACCTTTTAGGCCGCCTGCCAAATATTTGCAGAAGAGAAGAAGAAAAGAGAGGAGGGACGCTGTTATTATAAAGGCATCCCTTCGCCGGAGCAGACCGTCACCCTGTCATCTGCCGCCACGCCGGCCGTGACGTGCTCAGGTGCTTCCTGGTGTGTCCTGCCTGAGAGGTCGTCCGTCGGCCTGAAGGAGTCCGTCCAAAGCCAAGGGTGAAGCGTGACTCGCCTTCTGCGGGGCCACGGCCTGGAGGGCACACCTGTTCATTGAGATCGGATGCATGACCTGGATGCAGGCAGACTTTTGTGTTTTAGCAGTTTTAATTTGGGCTTTTGTGGCTCCGTTGGGTGCAAGTTCCAAGATTGCATTTTTAGTGAGACAGCTGGGAGGAGAAACACAGTGAGTACACTCGCAGCGGAAACAACTCAACTCAATGAGAGACTGGAAAACACCAAAAAAAAATTAATGTATTACAGCCCAGACGGGATGGATTAATGGACTAGCAGAAAAGGAAACATTCATCCATTCAGTTATTCATGAGGAAAAAGTGGCAAATATTTGTTGGTTCCTGCTTTTCAAATATGACTGCTGCTTTTCTCTGTTTTTGTTTTTGTTTTTCTAATATGTAAAAGTTTGGTATTTTTGGACAAAACAAACTATCTGAAGAAGTCACCAGAGGAACATTTAAATGGGCAGTTATGAGCAATATAATCAGTTCATTAATTAGAAACACACTCTCCATTTTGTAAAGAATTTAAAATGTAAGAGTCCTATTAAGCGATGCATTAATCAACGTCATATTTCCGATCAGGGGTAATGATCAACTTTTTTATTTAAAACTTGAAACTAGTTTTTGAGTGTACAACCCCTGAAGGATGAAATCTAATGAACCTGAGTTTGTCAGAGGTCAGTTTGTGAATGTGCCATGTGTCACTCATCAGCTACAGGCACAACTAGACTTTTCTAAAGAGCAGCACAGTTTCAATACAGTAATCAATTTTTCAATCTCCATATTTTGCCTGATGGGCGCTGTGTAGATGTTCAGAAATCAGAAAATGAATGATTGATTTGAAAAAAATCTGAAATCCAAAGTGATTTGATCGTAAATTCCTGAGGAGCTGGAAGATCATTTAAACCTCAGTGATCCAGAGCTCAGCAGAGACTCTTCAGTGTTTCATTAAACTGACATCAGAATCAGAATCAGAATCAGAAT
>JAOXYL010000061.1:20049347-20062582 GCA_028564955.1 Terapon puta
ACACACACACAAACACACACTGAATGATGAGTGTGGAAACAACTTGGCTGAAGAGTCATTACTCATGCTGACATACAGTAGATACTAATACAGCTACAGCTCTCCCTCCCTCTCAGTGTATATCTCCTCAGGATGCTTCTATCTCTGTCGTCTCTGTCTAGGGTCGAAGGAGTCGTTGCTATCAGCGACCATATCAGCCAATGAGGAAGCAATGACTATCTTGGAAGAAGTGATCATGTACACTTTCCAGCAATGTGTCTACTATATCACCAAGGTAATCTGTCACCGCGGCGACAGTGCCATCTTCTTAATGAGCGAGACTTTTTTTTGTAAGATTTTTTTTTTTAACTGGGCTAGATGAAAAACAGATTCTCATTCACACATAGGATTTTCTCGCACACACACAAACACAAAAATGCACAATGTCTATTGAGAGTGAGAATGTGAATAACTTAAAAGTTAATTTGCAAATTCAGATCCATCACTGTGTGTGTGTGTGTGTGTCTGCGTGTGTGTGTGTAGGCACTTTATGTAGTGTTACCAGGTTTGTTAGACTGTAATCCATTCCCAGTGGACAGCTCTGAGCCCTGCTGGAAAGGCGGTGTAGGGTTTCCTGAACCTATACGCAGAGTCCTGCAGGTGAGCGCACGTCTTGTGTTGTGTTCTTGTAAAGTTTGGATTGTCAGAATCCAAAACTTGAAGTGCCAGAAATAATTAAATAAATGAGGGATCACATTAAAAAGTCATTTGATGTTTTAGAGCTTTCTCTGTTTTGGCATGTTTTAAGATACAGAGTTTTCTTATAATTTTTTTTTAAAAAAGCATTTTACTCAGGGTTTATGTCCATGTTTCCCAGCTCATCTTCTTCACTGGCCCATTACTGTATATCTTAGCTCATTACTGCCACCTGTAGATCAGCATAACAGTGTAAAATTGTTGGCAAGAATGAGCATCCCATACACATGCACAAGATAAAAAAAGGGAACTACTTAAATAACAAATGTTCTGTAGAGGTCAAACACAGTGAAGGTCAACCCAATTTCTGAGCAGTAGGAAAAATGTGTCTGTCGTTTATATAAAGTGGAACCAAAAACCAAAGAAGTATAGAGACGTATTTTCGGATTTATGTCCAAAGAGATATAAAAAAAAGTTTCCTGACATTGACTGACTGATGATAAACTAAAGAATTTTACACTTTCTGGAAATTCAGAGATCAGTCTCAGAACTTGCAAAAAATGATGGGATAAATAGGAAGTATAAAGCAATTGTTTAATGAATAATGATAAAGAAAATATACCATGACAGACCCTTTGTTTCCAAACTAGGTTACAACATACTGAAATAACTCAGTGAATTATCAGCAGCACGTCTATAAATGATCTGCCATAAAAATAATACACCTCAAGTGGAGATTCTCTGCCAAAAATAAGTCACTGGTCCGCAGGTCAGAGGGGACTGTCGACGCCTGTGTTAATTTTGCTTCACACAGCAAGAAATATAGCCTCTTGTGAGCTGGGGGAAAAAAGCTCTCAAGGTCAAGACGTCAAAGCTCCTCCTTCCTTGTTGATATTTTTGTCTGTTTTGAAACCTCCAGTCTCATTTCAATAGTGTTTGCTGGGACTTCTCTGAAATTTGATTGAACTTAACTGACTTGCTTGAGGGTCACCGATTAACAATATAAACTCTAAATCAAGTGGAGGCAGCAAAAGACTATAACAAGCTGAATTTGGGGGAATTGGAAGGAACATTTTTTACTCAGTGTAAACATTATAAAGATATAAGCAACAGTATTTTTGTGCTCATGTGTATGTATGTGTGTGTGTGTGTGTGCGTGAAGGTGTTTCAGAACGCCCAAGAGCTTTTGCAGGGTTATCAGGTTCACCCGGAGATCCAGGCTCAGATGTTCGCCTACCTCTTCTTCTTCTCCAACGTGTCGCTGTTTAACCAGCTAATGGACAAAGGTAGGCAGAGAGCGTGCACACTCACACTCCCTCTCCCATTAGGCCTCCCTCAGGGTTTGTACAGTTGTTGGTGTGTATGAGAGAGGGAGCGTGTCCTTGTGTCCTTGTCAGCATTTTGACGGAGACTAACCCAGATTTGTCCTCAATGCCCTTCTCCTATCTGCACTCTGTTTCTCCCTCCTCCTCCTCCTCCTCCTCCTCCTCCTCCTTGCCTTCCTTCCTTCCATCTGGTCATCAGGGGGTGAGACAAAGAAGAGTAGAGGTGGGATTGGATGGAGGCGAGCTAGAGGAGATGGAGGAGGGGGGAGAAGAGGGGGGAAGAGGGCAGGATGAAGGGTAAAAGTCTGGAAGGCCACTCAGTTGTTGTGATGACCTTGCTAATAGTCTATTATCTTGTCCAAATACAGTAAACAGTCATTTACCTCCAGCTATATCCACGTGTCCGACTACCGAACGCTCTCAACCTCTCCACACCCTCCCTTTGTATCTTTAGCCACATGTATACACACTCTCGCACATGCCATATGTCTTCATTAGCCGGTGGAGACAGGAGAGATCACATGTCTGGCATAGGGAGAAGGAGAAATACCTTTATATTCATGCAGAGGCTCCCCTGTCCCCCGCCTCATCTCCACCTCCCTCTCTCCGTCTGTCTGGCTTTCCCCTCCTCTCCCTCGCTCCCCTTTTGTCGCTCATTTATATTTCGCCACTGACGGTGGTGTCCATGGTAACGGTGAAGTGAGTTTATAGCAGGTAACGCTGACGTTTGCACTGGGAGCTCTGCAACTCGCGCGCAGACACACAAGCACTTACGCTGTTAGCCTGATTTTATGGCAACTGGAGGAATTCAAGACGAGGAGACGCAATATGGTGCAGGCGCTCTGCTCTGTCATGGATTTATGTGATTTTGTGTTTGTATGGGTGTACTGTGACGAATCTTTCACCCTGCAAACAGATTATAAAAAATGGCTCTTTGTTGTCTGTATTGTTTGTTCGAGAGTGTACGATGGCTTTTTGTATTTAAAGGTGAGCGTGTGTTTGTACACCAGTTGTAATGAAGCATTATGACACAATTGCTAAGAGGTTACATGATGTCTCGTCTGTTTGCAATGCCTCACACATAGATTACTCTATGCCTAGACATAAGCCTATTAAGCAGAGGAGTGTGTGCATGTGTGTGCGCGTGCATCCAAAACATATGGCAGAATATTTGAAGGGTTATGTGAGTGTGCTGTCTGCATAAGGTACTGCCACTGTGTCTCCCTGAATGTTCCTATATACTGAGAGACATTATGTCGGTCTAGTTTTTGTAACCAAGCCTGACATTGTTAGTTATTTTTAATCTTATTTAATTATTATATATAATATTATAATAATTATATTTATATAAGAAACGGATTTGGGAATGGAATCTATGTCTATTTACCTTTATTTTTTTATCCATTTTTAAGAAAAAATGCCAAATATATAACAAGGCAATCAAAGTTTTTTTTGTTTTACATTTTAACCAAATGTTAGCAGTCCTACATTAAGTATATGAGTTATTGTTTTGAAGGACATTCATAGGCATGGGCTGATCATTGAAATGTGACTATGGGGCTCGTCACTGTTTGTATTTACTGTGTTTGGAACTTGTATTGTTATTACTTGTATTTTGTGGTGCTTGTGTTTGAGTGCAGATGGAAAGTAGCTAGTAACTGAATGTGGTGCATCTCCTTTCTTTCCATGGGATTATATTTTGTGATTTGAAAAAACAAAATCAAGAGATCAAAAAATTTTGCTTTGCAACTGCACAGAAACTCAGGTATCATTACCACCGAAAAGCCCAGCTCTAGTCCAGTTGTTTGTCATTGTTTGTGCCAAACCCCAGCAGAGGCCTACGCTCACATTGGGGGGTATTTCAGAAAGCTTAAATAGGAATTATAGCTGCAGTGAGGTAATGGTACGACAGATTGACAAACAAGGGGGATGCCAGCTTGACAAATGCTAGATTTAAAGTTATCGCCTGCTTAACTTGCCACAAAATTTCCTTTCAGTTCTTTGATGTGACACAGAGAAAGAAAGGATTACAGGGTGAGGAATGCCGCCTGTGTGCTGGTTTGTTGTGCAGTAAAACACAAACCCAGTCAGCTGAGCCCCTCTGCAGCAGTCGATTTGTATTCTGCAAGGAGCAGCCTGCTGGTGGCTGTTGCTATTGTTTCACTGACGTCAATATCAACTTATTTAAAAATTAATGTCTGTGTTTCCGTACAACACACACGCACACACATATGCATAGAAACACCCACAGCCTCCCTTTTAGTCTGCCTTTCTCGCAGGCATGCACACACCCAAGAATAGAAATCTACTGCAGTGTTTCTGATGAAATATCCAAACATTCAGTTTGGTGTGTGTGTATATATGTGTGTGTGTGTGTCTCTGTAGGTCCATCTCGGGGTTGGTTTCAGCGCTCCAAGGTGTTGCAGATTCAGGCATGTTTGCGGATGGTCATGGAGTGGGCAAGCAGGTCCGGTCTGGGGCATCTGGCCGACAAATTTTTCACCAAACTCAACAGCACTGTGTCCATACTGGCCACATCCCCACAACAGCTCACACAGGTACTCCACACACACACACACACTCTTATAAAGGCTAGCTGTCACTAGTTTGACAGCAATACTAGAAAAAAAACCAGAATGTATTAAACTTGTTCATTTCAATTCAAACAGTGGAGGACATCCGTCTCGCTGTCAAGGTGCTTAATCCTGCAGTCTGTAACAGGAAAGCTTTGATTACCCACAATCGACTCTTTTGTTTTACATTCGACAGGACAGTTGTTCACGAAGCGCGTCACTCTGATCAGCTATTGATCGACAAAGTCTCTGTAAAGGTTTAGCCAGGATAAGCTTGCGACCTCTCCACCTCATCTCTCCTCTCTCCAGACTGCTTGTCTGTATTAAAAAAGGACCTCCAAGGACTGCTGATTAATGACTTCTCTCCTTTGTTCCCTCTTCCTCTGATTGCAGTTGAGTTGGCGAGCGTTGTCCAGTGAGCACCCCACTCTGAAACCCGTCCAGCTGCACAGGATTCTCACCCAGTACCAGCTCACAGCCGAGATAGGCCCTGTCCCAATATGGCAAGCCAGTAGTGAGGACGAGGCCTATATATACAGAACAGGTATGTTCGTGAATTTGTGAGTGAGTCTGTATGGCTTTATTTTTGTGATGGGTAGAGTTGACCAAAATATGCTTAGAGTATAGACTGTAAGGCATAAAGGCTTCCACCACTTTTCTAAATGTGTTTTGCTCATAATTACTGGCTCTGATTACCCACTTAAAATCTGTCCTCCACATTACCAGGGTTGAACATTCTTTTTTATTCATAACTATACATTAAATCATTGTTACATCCTTTTTATTTTTTTTGCTGAACAAACTGCTGTGGTGCTTGTTGAGTGTGCACCTGCACAAATGACAGAGAGTGATAAGAAATCAAAGTTTTTCTAACAGACTACTCCAGTTTGCATATTCAGGTTCTAAAAAACAGGATGTGATGTGTGCCGTGATACACAACCTGATGAAAAGAGGGATATTATGCATAGAATTAGTTAGTGTTAAATGACTCATACAGATGATGCTTGTATAGTCCACGATGAGTTTTGGGTGTGACAGCTGCAAAACAGAAAGAGTGACAGACTGATGAGAGAGCGGTACATCAATCCTGGATCAGGCCTTTACGTGTGTGTAGATGAGTGAAGATCACTTTGTGTGTGTTTAGTGGACCTCCTGGAGAGCTTTGAGAACCACCCTCCCATAGTGCTGCCCAGCGCCGGCTTCAGGGTGGACCTGGACAGCGAGTGCGTGGAGGACAGCATCTACAGGCAGCTGCTCTACATCCGCCACTACCTGTGGGGGCTACGCACCAAGACGCAAACACACACCAACACTCCCAGCGTACACACACACTCCAACGGAACCAACACGGCGGACTGGCCCGACGTTCAGGTCAGAGAGACACACAAACACACATACACACACTTACTGTCAAATACACACACCTAGCAGTAATCCAGGCCATGTGCCTCAGCAGCTGTGGTTGTTGAGGAGTTCCTCATAATCCCATAAATGAAAGACAAAAACCTCCACTCCAGCCAAGCCGCACACACATACACATACTCACTCACAGAAACCTAGACATGGTTAAATCATGGTTAATCTGATTAGTCTTTAGGCTGTCTAATTAGTGGGAACGGCTGACTAGACCATAATCCTCGGTGTTACTGCACCCTCATATGTACACATACACTCGCTCACAGAAACACATATACGTTAAAAAAATGTTCAAGTCATCAGTCTGTCATAATTAATTATATTTCTCAGTCATCGTTAACTGGATTCTTCATGGGATAAAGGTTTTTGTGTACTGCAACAACAGGGCATTTTAGGTTAAAGATGACAGAAATATTCATTATCCTTCTATTTTCTAATGATAACACCCTTACTGCTCACTTTACCCTGTCTTCTAACATCTCTCTGTTCAATCTTGACACAGAGAGAGTTGTTGCCTCCGGCCCACAGCAGCCCCCGTTCTGGGGCTCCTGGGGACGAGGCGACAGCAGAGACAGGAGAGGAGAGAGGACGGGACAGACCGCCAGGCCAATCCCACACACACAGCCTCAGAAGGAACGGCACCATCCACCACCCTCGGACAGCAAATCCAGACCCGTCCTGCCTCCTGACCCCTCCCAACACCCCGCTATACCCGGAGGGAGGAGGAGGAGGACCTGGGCTGATCATAGGCCCGAACACCCAAACTAATGGCTGCACCAGCAGAACTATGGCAGACTGTAAAAAAGCCAACGGACTCATCAGCAACGGACTGGAGGGTAGGCTGAATAACATACGGAGGCTGGACAAAATAACAGGAACACAGGAATCTAGTACAGAAATATTACAAGCTATAGCATAAAAAATGTTTAAAAAAACATCCTCTGAAAACAGCCTCTGAATCCCCCCCAAAAAGTAGCAGTAGTATTTTCTGCAGAACTGTTTACTAAATCACAAATTAAATGGTGTTTTTGTTATTTTGTCCAACTCAGTTGTGCAGTTTGATGTTTAAAAACTTAAATTACACACAATATTAGGTATTCACAGGTCAAGATTTTTCTCTCCCAATGCTTATTGGGGTGCCTTTTTCAATTTTCCCACATTTAAACCAGTATATCTCACTGCAGAGACCTGTAAGGTAACATAAAGCCAGGGTTTGCTGCAGAACAGTGTTGCAAATTATGCGGTCGTCATGAAAATGACGATGGTCTTGTCACCATGATACTCCCACTGGAACTTACCAACACTTTACATCGGACATTTTCTGTTACGGGACTCAATCTTCAGTAGTTTTCAGAGACAAGAGGACATGCATCAATAACAGCTGCACACTTAAAGCTGAATTGATCAATATTGTTTATATTAACGGAATAAATGACTGCATGTAACGTAAAGAGGTCCCTCGTTGCAAGGAACTCCAAATAACCAACAACACTGCATCAGCACAGATTTTTAGACTCTTCAGCTTGTTATGTTTACAGTTTGATTTTTGGTGCTCTCATCAGTGCCTTTTCCAGCTGTAGCTCTGATAAACACACTTCCAAGCATCAAATGGCAGAAAAAACAATTAACCAACTCGCTGGTGATGAATGTTCTCTGGATTTGTCCCAACCTGAACCGCAACATGAGCAAATATCAGACTGAAATTTATCACAACACGATTCTAAATTGCGATAATGTTCCTCTCTGTCCTCGGGATGTCTAAGTGGACAGCTGCTAACATTTAGCTTTATAAGCCAGTCATGATCATGATGTGTCCACCTGGTTGTTTTGAGTTCTTCTGTCCATGCAGTGGCCAAAACTTGATGAATGCAGCTTGTTGTTGTTTGTGCAGATCTTTAGTTGAAATACTGAAGTAGGTCGGTCGGCTTTGTGCCGCACATGGTAGCAGTAGTGTCTATCCTTCTGTGTGTTTTAGTAGTGTAGTGAGTGTGACATCTGCAGGTTCTTGTCAGAAGCACGTTTGTGTGTCCATTCTGTAGCTGCACTTTTGCATGCATTTCAGTATCTGTGTGTCTTCTGCACAGCAAGACTTCTTATGTGTGTCCAACCCCATAGCGAGACCCTCTGTGTGTGTGTGTGCCTGTGTGTGTGTGTTTTTTTTTTTGTTTGTTTGTTTTGTTTTTTTGTGCATTTGGGTGTCCGTGTCCTCTGCAGGGTGTATTAGTGGGTGTGAGTTTCCTTTCCCTGTATCCTCCCCTGGCGCCCCTCCCCTTCCTGATGACTTGTGTGTGGTGTTTGTAGTGGAACTGGACAAGGGACCCTACGGACTGGGCATGGGACTTATAGACGGCCTGGTGAGTACACAAAAGCTAAACTAATCTTACATTGAGTTCAGAATATAGAGTATAAGTTATCTAAATATTGAAGTATATTAAACATTGTAGAGGCATAGGAGTGAACTTTAATTAAAAATTTAAATACACTTTTGAACCGAAAAACTGGAACATTTCAAATTATAATTCAATGTTTACAGCAATTTAGAAAACTCATCCGCAAATATATACACCAGATCACTAGCACTAACTAGCTTTTTTAAAGAGGTCTGGGTGTTGATTGACAAATTAATCTGATTCGCAGTTGAGAGTAGAACAGCAGTAGAAGTCAGAAATCCACAACAAACACGAAGAGATGATACACAGACCAGACTTCAATAACTTATTAGTCACAAACCCTGAAAACAAGTCCAAGCAGTGTTCAGCACTTTTCAGTGTCCTCCTGAAACACTTCTCTCATAGTGTTCTGTATTTTCAGCATTTGTTTTTGCAGTGCATTTTCTATATGCTGTGCATGCGTTGTGGAACTGATTTAGATTTTTGATAATGGGCTTGTGTGTGTGTAGAAGTTTTAATGAATGCTGACCAGTTATTGGCCATGGTTTAAATTGATATGTTACCTACATAATAGACACACAAACATGCTGTACATACGCTAACACTTCACTCTCCTGCAGCACACTCCTCTCAACGCTCCAGGCATCTACATCCGGACCCTGATCCCTGACGGACCCGCTGCCTCCGACGGCAGACTGAGAATCGGAGATCGCATCCTGGCTGTGAATGGGACCAGTCTGATCGGAGCAGACTACCAGAGGTACAGGGGGTATCCAGTGGTGCCGTTTGTGACAATAACAGAGGGGCTGGTGGAGATTAATGATGCTACTTGGTGATATTGACGTTGATGACAGAGTGAGCAGTCCTTCCACAATGTTAACCATAGCCACAGCTGTCAGCTTCTCAAGCCAATTGATTACCTTGATTGATTGGTGCGAGCCCAGACAGTGACGCTCCCTCATCCTTCCTCTGTCTCTGCTGAGCTTCACGTAACTGGACTCTCTCTCGCTCTCTCTACTTCCTCCTGTATGCTCCTCGCAGCGCGGTGGACCTGATTCGCCTGGGAGGAGGCCGCCTACGCTTCCTGGTGGCCAAGTCCGATCCTGACGTCTCAGAGAAGATCAGTGCCTCCTCCTGCTGACCCGCCCCCCCTCCTCCTCGAGCCACGCTGCCCCAAAAAGTCCTGTGCAACACGGGGCCGGAGAGGCAGGACGAGGGATACGGGTGTGCACGCAGGTGAACAGGGCGCGCACAAACACACACCCATGCGTACACACGCGGCATGAAATATGAATGTGAAAACTAGCGTCAGCACAGCACAAAGCCAAGCAATCAAACTGGAGATAACGCTCCACGACTCCACTCCACAGCTGCCAGACCCGCTTCCCTCACGCTGACTCCTACTGGGTTTGTATGACAGACAGAATCCGTAACCCACCGCGACATCAAAGGAATGTGCTGTGAGGAAAGTTGCCTAATTAATCAGCGTTTGAGGTGGCCGTGGTCTAACCAGCCAGTATGCAGTCTGATGTGGTTTAAAGCACAGTAGATTGTAGGGTTTTCATTTTCTCTCCCGTGAGCCCTCGGAGCATGTGCGCACATTGGACTTTTTCCCCACCTGTTTTTAGAATAATTTGTATTAGTAAATGAGACAGTAAGTAGCATGGTACATTAGCTACCCAGCTCTCCTGCAAAAAGAGTCTGAATGTGTTGGACTTTACTCTACGATTTTAAAAGCATCTGCGGACAAAGAAACGAAGACGGCCTCAGTGGAGGCTGGATGACTTGCGCAGTGCTTTTAAAGAGGAATGTTTTATAAACCTCTTCGTTAGCAACACTCAATCAATGTCTGCCCGGCAGACTAAACGACTGTGTTTGAATGTTGACTTTTGTACTGGAGAGCAGGCGTAAGAGGCAGAGGAAGCAAACCCAAGAATGTCGAGACATCCGGCCCAGCTCTCCCATTTCACACCGAACCTCATCACTGGACTTTACCTCTGCTGCAAAAGAGATGAACTCACAAGGCTTGACGATGCACAGGGGTGTGCAGATGTTGTGGGACATTGTTTATTGATTGCCCGATCATCAAGACAACCCCAGTGTGTCTAAGCCTCTTTTTCTTTGTGACTATATGCTGTATTTATCTGGTTAAGAAGTGTAAATATTTGTTTGTAAATATTTAACACTTACACTTGCATATTGTTTGGACATTCAAAAGAGAAACTGCATTTGGGGAACTACTCAATCTTTTTTTTCTGAAACATAATGGTCAGTAAACAGTGAAATCTACTGATGGAAAAAAAGAAACAGTATTTTCTGTAATGGGAAAATATAGTTATGGGTTCTGCATATTACTCTTCACAACAGTAGTTACATTTTACTTTAACTAAATTACAAATAACACTTGTATTTTACAGCTAGCCATGCAGACAGTTGTGCTTCTGGTTTTGAGATACTTGTCGCTGAGATTTCTGACTCGGACACGTTACAGTAGAGGCAAATAGAACTTTTGTGGTTGTCTTCGGCAGTGACAATTTACATTCAAAAAGTTCAACAGCCATTATTTTCCAGATCTACTGTACTCACTATGTACTATACTCTCTTTCTATAAAGTAGTTGTTAAAAGTAACTTACATTCTGTGAGCACAAAGAACATTTCCATTCACCTCTGAAGAAGGCAGAAATCTCAGAGGCAGATCTAAAAATCTAGACAGGTAAAATTATCTGCTCGGCTGAATATTCAAAAGCATGTTTTTTTGCGTAATTTGGCTGTATTTGCCATTTTAAAAGAGGTCTAGCTAGAGTAACAACAGTTCACTTTTTTTTTAAACGTCCTTAATTCAAAGCCTAGGTCACTATAAGAAAAATGCAGTGCTTAGTCAGTCCTGCGTTGCCTGGCCTTTTGTTTTGACCTCAGCTCCGCAGAGCTCCCCCGAGATGCTCTCAATCGCCATCTCAGGAGCAATCACCCTCTGCAGGCCTGTGACCAGCCACTCTGCAGAGGAGAAAACCTCGCACAGGTGCAGAAGCAGACGTTCGTTGACTCTCTGAACTAGTAGAGCTGAGACGTTTCTGTAAGAGTGCCGTCACAGTGCACTGAAGGACGAGGCTGAAACTACAATTTATTTATTAATTCTTTTGTCTTTTTAAACAGTCAAAAAATGCTACTTCTTTTGTCCATTCAAAACACCAAAAACATTAATTAGACATATCAGGACTACATTCTATATTTTAGAAAGTAGATATATCCTTACTTAATAATGACAACACTACCTACTGATTATTGACTTATTGTTACACTGTTTAATTGTCACTACCAAATATTTACACAATACTTTTAAATGTCAGCCTGAACATTGTCTCTTTTTTTCCATCAGCTTTGTTCTACTCTCCACTGTTGATTCATTTCTTTGCAGTAACGTTTGATTTCTGTGCGTTTTAAAGGTTTATATGACATTGACCTCATGCATGTCTATTCTTCTCTGTTAACTATTTATACTGTTAAAAATGATGGTACTTAAGAATAAAGATTGTTGGATACTTGCATTTTTTTTCTGATTAACAACCCGGCGTCACCAAATGTAAATAACAACAAAAACCTGCAGTGAGGAATCTTACCCAACATGGCCAACACCTGTTCACGAGAGAAGACATCAAGGTATTTAAGTCAATGAGGAATTTTAATTTGTGCTACACATTTTAACAAATCACAAAAACAGGAACATTTAAAAATACATATACTTCTCTATTTCCAGAATGTTTACGTATTGATGACAGCTGTTTTTACACATAGCAAAATATTTTTTCTTTTTTCCAAAATAAGAAAAAAATACCTTCTAAATAGCTTTGTCATTTAGCAGATAGAGCAGCATACAATCATTACGCATTTTTTTTGTTGGTTTGTTTTTTTTTTCTAATAATGTGCAACAACAATCACTGAAATCTTGCGCAAATTGTGCCTGAATTGTGCCAGCTAAAAATGAAGCCTGTGCGAGGACATTCGGAAAAGCTAAAGGCAGAGTGAGAATGAGAGAATAGAGAGAAGGTGGGGGAGAGAAAGTGCTGAAGAATATCTAATTAAGGCAGTGTCTGTGACAGGAATTGCCCACAGCTTGATGTCTCTGTAGAGACAGCAAAGATAGAGACTGCTCACTGAGAGGGGGGAGAGGTAGATTAGGGAGAAAGGAGGGAGGGAGAGAGAAGGAACGGTTAATGCATTTTGGGGGAAATTGAAAGCTAAAGAGGTGGAAGCTAAGAATAGAAAATATAAAGATTACCATAAAGAAAGAAAGCAGTTGAAATTTATGGTCATGTGTTGGTCCCGCCCTTCCCCTGATAAAACTGATACAAGTCTACTGATGCAACATAACTGTCACCATTGTAGTGTTGGCGATCGTGTACTGTTAAAGAAGCGCTGTGTTAATCTAAAAAAAAAAAAAAAAAAGTAAAGCCGTCTAAAGGTTAAAATAAAATGACAAAGAAAAAGTAGAAATATTTAAGGCTTTAAGGATTATTACAATAATGCTTTTCTGTGCTAAGACAAACAAAACTGTACACACAGGCTGTTCCATTTCTCCTTTTACCACTACTGAAACAAGAAAAAAAATTAAAACAACAATCAGTTTGTCTACATTAGGTTAGCTCCACTTCAATCAACTCCAAATAGTTGCCTCTTTTTTTTTTATTTGCCCATCTCTGCTGTCTAATCACCCAGATCATCTTGAATCTGAGGAGCTTCACACTTATAAACCAAACTGAGTGGAAGTGAAGCGAAAACTGCAAAGTCCTTGTTTGTAATTCCTCCCATCTCTTCTTCCAAAACAATATCTTTTTGTTTTTGTGCTTAGCAGAGAAGG
>JAOXYL010000061.1:20068159-20080791 GCA_028564955.1 Terapon puta
ACACACACACACACACACACACACACACACACACACACACACACACACACACACACACACAGAGAATATGTTTGTATTTTTTGGCTGGGGAAACTAGGCTGCGGGCTCTGTTTTGAGAGTGGCTTTGTAAGCTCAGCGTTGAAAAATGAATGAGGATGAACAAAAACCTTATTGTTGCTCGGGGACATCTTAAGAACAAAAACATAATTGTATCTGTAAGTCCACGTACTGAAACTACATTAAAAGTTATGTGTGTGCCTCCACGAGGGAGTAGGGGTTATCTCTGCTGTCCTCTGACACGGTACGAGTGTGAATGCTGGTAGGGGCATAAGAATGTTATTATACGGTGTTTAAGTTACCAAACAGGAAAAGTGACTCTTACCGCCCTGTGAGGAGACGCTGTTGTTGATTTAAGTGGAAGCACGTGTTTTTACACAATACTACATACAGTGTGTACTGTATGTGGGTACTAATAAAGAAGGTGACACAACAATCTGCCCGAAAAAGGCCACAGAGAAAGTGGTGGAGAGATGTATGAGCAAGTGTCTTTACTCTGTGTGTGTGTGCGTGTGAATGCGTGTGTGTGTGTGTGTGTCCACGTGCGAGAGAACAGGAGCTGAGGGCTCAAGAGGGAGGGGCAGGGGGGCTCTGAAAAAAGGAAACCACGAATGGACGGAAAAACGGCCTACAGGCAAAACAATCTGCCCGATAGCCAATCACGCGCCTCGAAGCTGCAGCCCTTCCATATAAGGCAGGCGCACACAAGCCGACATTGGTGGGGATGTAGGATGTGACAACCAACACACACACACCACCAGAGGGCACACTCGGAGGCCGCCACGCACTTGCACATGCTGTATACATTTATAGAGCAGTCATTTTCAAACATGTGCTATCACAGCTCATTCAAGTGCAGGTTTCCGTCTCAACAGAAAGCAGAAACACTGCAGCAGCTGACGAGTACACCTTCAACCAGAGAGGATGTTGTCGGTGCAGCTGATATGTGGTTGGAGGGGGAAAAAAAAACTTGAGGCCTAACAATTTGTCCTGAGTAAAACCAAAGGGTATTAAACCCTGCATGTTTTCAAATGCACACAGAAGACTGTAACATAAATAAACATCCACGGGATGAGACGGGAGAATGTAAACAGCTCATTTTCTCAGATGAACGCTTTGCTGCGTAATCTTTCATGCGACGTGCATAGACATAACTGAGTTATAATGCTGTTTTGTAAATAGGTTTTCGGTCTCGGTGAATGACCCTCCAACACTGATACCCATTTGGAAAAACAAACAACATGCCACTTATCACAAAACAAGAAGACAAGCGTGTATGTAAGATATAAGGTACTAATCTTTATTTTTGTGCAATCCTAAATAAACAGCACATTATATTCAGGATGTGAGAAACCATTTGCAGAATTAAAATTTCCAGTATACTAATCATTTGTTCTATGAATTAAAATACTTATTATGGTTAGATAAATCTTAAAGTGACGTCATCAGATTGATGGTTTTGTCAGGCCAAGAAAACCCAAAGTTTACTACCACATAAGGTAGAACAGTTGAGAATAAATTTTCTGTCAGTGGACAAATCAGATTTTTGGTTACTAATTAATAGTATTTATTTAAATCAACAGATGGAGACGTTTATCTACTGGGATGTAATCCTGTGTGTCTCTCCTTACCTGATGGTGCCTGTGGGCGACGGCAGCGGAGAGCCAAACGCCCTGATGTGCTCTTCGTGCTGCTGCATTGTGGGAATGCTGATTTTGAGGGGGGAAATGTGGGGCAGAAGCGGGCGAGGGGGAAGAGACGGCTGCTCCCTCTCTCGGTGCTCCTCGGGCTCCAGGAGTGACATGAACTGGATCTTGATTACCGTACTGGGAAAACGAAACACACACCTGGAGAGCAGGACAGCGAGAGGGAGAGGGGGTGGAAGTTGCCGGACAGAAGAAAAAAAGTTTAATTAGTGCCTACTCAAGTCAGTCTTATTTACATAGGCCCAAATCACAGCAAAGAATATCTCTTGACACTTTACTTAGCAGATACAGAACACATCTAGATCATACTCTCTTTCTATTCCCTCCTATATAATACTCTACAGCTGATCGTTATTTAATATAGATGGTTATGGAGTTTTTAATCATATAACATGACCTTCCTTAGCAAGTGGAGTTTGGCCACTTGTAAAAGAAATGTAGATTGAACTGTCCATTTTTACATGCGCTTTACACACTTGTTTTACGACTCAAACTACTCTGTGTAAAATTATCAGGTAATTTGAAATGTATTGAAAAACTCCATCTGCTGTTGTATTACGTGGTACGACTGAAACCAAGAGAACAGCTACTAAACGGGCTGTTTTATCAGCAATTGTGAGCAAGATAAAGAATAAACTTCTCGTTGTTGGTTTTTGTTTCACGTTACACAAAACGGGCAACGCATCTGGCAAAAAGCTAACTCTTACCCAGCGTCTTTTATTTAAAAATATTAATGTCGTATCATTAAGCGATGACACTTTCCCCTTAAAATAGGGGTTTGCTTAAAATAAACAACATCTTAAGTCAACACCTTTTGTGGACAAAAATCTAGGCTGGTGTAGACTTAACACAACCGCCGTTTGCCTGTATTTCCTCTTCTTTTGGCAGGTCTGGACAACTACCTCAATAAAAGCCAGGATCAGTCCAGGCCCATGGTAGTTCAAGCCTAAACGAAGCCCTTGAAAATAATTATGTGTCTGCAGGATTGAGTGAATGTTTTACAATGGAACCTTATTGTCTAATGTAAATAGTTTTAAATTCTACCTGCACGTACAGGCAGCAAAGGTTTTATATTCAGTGTATTTGAGACTTTGTAACTGCAAATGTTTTATCTGCCTAAATATGATGATTGATGTCTTTGAACAAGCAAATGAATCCCTACTAATTCTAAGAGCTCAGGTTTAGACCTCCCTGTAGAAACAAACACATTAAAGAAAAAAAAGCATTCAGACAGGACCACAAATGTGCTGTAAGCAGTTTTAGGCAGCAAGACCAGTCTATGATAAAAAATGTGGTAGAAATGTTCCATCCTTCCTCTATAATTTGTCCATGAGCAGTGTGCTCACAGCTGTCTCTGCCCAGCGCAGGCCATCCTCAACTACTGAGCTCCTGTGTGAGAAGATCACCACTGAGGGAGGAAAGAGGTCTCCGACAACTAAGGAAGATGCATCAGTCCCAGCCGTGTGTCAGAGGAGCAAAGAGAACGCCGCTGTTCAAGAGCTCACATGACATTTTGAGCAGTGTTTATTGAAGGGGCATGTGAGAGACTCTTAAGACAACGTAGAAGACATTTAAATGGTCTAATGGGACCAAACTTAAGCCTCTTTGTCCTTCACATCATCCAGAACACATCATTGTATTGTCTGGCTGTTTCATTGCTGCAACAAAATCCCCAAAACTAATTCAAGGAGGAAATCTGTTGTGCCTGTAAGAGCGCTATAACTCAGCAGAGGATGCATTTGACTGGTTTACAAAGTCACCCACGAACATTAACACAGATCTGCAGCTTAAAAGCAACAATGTTAACATCTGGCAGCAGCCAAGTCAGAGTCCAGTCCGGACCTTAGTCCAATCTGAAATTTGAGGCAGGACTTGAAACTGCTGCTCACTCAGGCTCCCAATGAAACTTACCAAAGCGAAACTCTGTAAGGAAAACTGGGAATAATTGGCACTCTCTAAGAGAATCAAGATGATACAGACTTAACCACACAGATTCAAGGCTGTAATTTTAAAAGGTGACTCCACTAAAGTTTGACTTAAAGGGGGCAAATTACAAGCAACTGTGCTGTGCTGTATTTGTACTCAACTTAAGATTCATCTGTGGAGGTTTCATCTTTCTCCTTACTGTTATTAAATCGCCTAATTAATCCAATCAAAGCAATGCAAAGGTTTAAATTGCTGATAATGTGCAAGTACTGTGCCAGGATTACTAAAACAATCAATGAACTGTTTCAAGAGGATCTGGTCTCAGCACAGGTTTCCAGAAAAGTCTGAAGGGCCAGAGCAACACAGACGGACATGGCTGTGTCGGATATGGCCTTGGTGTGTTAAGTCTTGTGTTTACTCCATGTGCTCCTGCAATGAGGATGTCATTTCAGCCCGCACTTCCTGCTCACTGCTAGACACACCCCCAAAACAGTCTTGACAGCCAATCAGAGAGAATAAAGGAACCACCCCCCCTCCCCTCCCCGCACACATACACACACACACACACAAGCAGACACACATCACCCCCACCCCCACGCCACCCTGTGATTGACACACACACACACACACACACACACACACAATGTCAAAGCTTTGAGTTTTCACAATTGCTTCAGCGTTAAACGAACAAATGAGAGGGGATTTTTTTTAACCTCAACAATGGTGCAACAACAGCAGAGTTAAAACCTCACAAAAACAAACCATTTCTTTCCATACAAGAAAAAAAAAATTTTTTAATACAAAACAAGCGCACCTATTCCCCGTGAGAATCGCGAGTTGAGCAGTCGGGGGTGCGTTTGTTTACAGTACTGTTTACCTCCAAGCGACACGTTGGCCAACCGCCTCACGACAAGCTAACACAATACTCTGGAGACACCTTAATCTGAAAAATATTTTAAGTGCGGGTGTTTAAAAGGCAGATTTTGTCATAATATGACAACATGTCGCAAATATCATCTCTTTCCCTCTTTCGTTTGCTTGATAGCTTTCGCTGTCTTGTCGGTAGGCCTAAGTTTGCTAACGGCTAAAAGTAGCTTGGTTAATTCACAAAGTGGGGTGAAGCTACTCCCCACCCCCACCTCAGAAAGAATGAATAAAAATCAGAGTTTCACACCTAAAGTGGGGTTATGTGTATCTTATTATGTCACAGCACACTGTCCAAATCAAAGTTAGAAGTCCACTTTTACTCGGTCGGACTAAATCAAACCACTCCGATAAACATGGGGTGTTATGACAGACTTAGTAACCCGGTCAGGATTGGACTCTAAGTTAAACATGTTCCCACTTGATAAAATGTGTAAAAAGTCACATTATCCACTGACATTATGAAGTGGGCTTAATTATGTCTCCACGTTGCCTGCAAATGATTTAACACGTGTTTTACAGTTTAGTCCAACAGTTAAGAGAGAGGTGACTTTCAACAGTAAGCTAAATAAACCGTAACACCAGCTCCCAATGTCAGTTACTGCACTAAACGACCATTAGCAACAGACCAACCGCCGTGTGGCCGTGACTGGTCGGTCGTCGGTAACGGCTGTGCTAACCCACTGTGAGGTACTTACTCCCGGGGCAGCGGCAGCGGCGGAGCCCCCCTCCGCTGGAACACCCCGTCAACGAACACGCCGTTCTTGCCCAGGCACCGGAGGGAGAAGCCGCTCGCCTCGTCGTAGGTGATCTGCAGGTGTCGCCGGGAGATGAAGCTCGAGTGACCCATGTTGATGTCGACGGAGCCGTGGGACGAGTTCCGGCCTATGGTGACCGTCCTCTGGCGCATGACGAACTCAAAGTCCCGGCCCTCGAGTCTGGCGAGGGCCTGCGGGGGAGGACAAGCGAGGCGCACCGGCAGGACCGCGGCTGCGGCGGCGGCGGTGGCAGCGTCGGCCCCAGCCCGGGCTTCCATCAGCGGGGGACCGAGCAGGGCGAGCGAGGGCTGGTGATAGGCGTGCGAGGTCACCGAGACGCGCACGGGACTGCACGGCGCCGACTGCAGGGCGAGCAGGGCCCGAGCTCCGGTGTCGTCCCGGTAGTCTGCCATCTTCTTTCGGAGGGTCAACACACACGCACACACACTTCACTTCTCTCGCACACACACATATACACACACAGGAGTTGCAACGTGAGAGTTTTCGGCCAGGGCACTTGTTCGCTCCGTGGCTGTCTGAACAACATGGAGTCCCGGTCGGCGCAAGAACCGGACCGGAGTATCCGCACGAACGGGACTGGTGCTGCGTTCAGGGGCCTCTTCTGTAGGCTGCTGCTGAAAAGACACACAAAACTCACTCAACATTTGCAGCAGATATACCATTTTAAAAATTGCATCATCATTTTTGGCAATGAAACTCAAAGGCAAAGTCACATGCTAAAACATATGTAGAAGTAAAAAGTAAAAGAAGTAAAAATTACTAATGTTTGAGATATTAAAATAGACCTTGGTATAACTTGAATATAAAACTAAATAATACAAATATAAAATCGAATATAGATATAAAAATGATACAAAATAAATAAAAATTTAGCTCCTTTGAGGCAGCTTTATCTAAGTATTAATAAGGTACACTTAAAAGTAGTTTAAAGGCTCATGGTTTGGGTCATGAAGGTCTCCCTGACCCTAGTGATGTCAATCAGATGCTGCAGAACAGTTTGTGGCCAGTATGATATGGGCTCTTAATGATCCCGTTGTCTTCTTTCTACACCACTGGGTGTAGAGGTCCCCTATGAATGGCAGCTCCATCCTGGTGATGCACTGAGCAGTTTTCACTACCCTCTGTAGCGCCTTATGGTTGCTCAAGATTAAAGTATGGCACATTATAGACATTTTCATCTTAAAGGTAGATCAGTGCTCTAGGAGTGACATGAGCTGGATTTTGGTTTCATGTGCATTTAGCAAAATCACGTTTAAATGTCTTCTCTTCCATCATTAGATTATCAATTTATAAAACGTGAATGATTTCTTGACAATCAAACTCCTCCATTCCTGCTACAGCTACACAGCAAAATTATTTTTCTGTGGTGCCCCTTAAAATACAAATATTTAAAAGTGATTTACATAACCCAAAAAAGCATGGGACCAATATTTAAAAACAAAATGCTACACTATAATACATTAGCCTCAAAAGAAGAGAGAACATGAATAGTGTAATAGTGTATCAAATCAAATTAATAGGGGAATAAAATACAAGATTTGCAGAGCAGCTCATTATGTTGGAGAGTCTAATCCAGACTAACGGTGTTGACAGCAGACACACAAACATACAGTCAAACAGGTCTCTGACCTCAGATAGCAGACGATAACAGAAAAGAAACAGGAGTCCACAATGCTGCCATGTTGGCTGCAGGTTGTGTTCCCTGAACGCCACATCTGGACTCCTCGGTCGATAGGCTGCAGCTCATGTCGTCACACCAGGAAACAGAAGCCTGCTGAAACAGGAGTGCTGAAGTATCTCGAGATTTCAGATCTGCTGCGGTGTTACCCAGAGCTGATCATTTATTATTAGACTGTAACTTTCAGGTTTGTCCTCAGTTCAAGTCAGTGCAAAAAACAACAGAACATCAAACTGAAAGAATAAATTACAGTCACTAAAACATATCCACAGAGATTAAAGTCCCTCGTGTTACTCTTAAAGATGCAGCTTGTGGTGACTTTAATGGACTGATTTGGTGTAATATCACAGATTTCAGCCGTTTTCCGCAGAAAACCTGCAGACTTTTTTTTTCAACATGTGGTGTCTGCAGTGTTGCTGGTTTGCCCACCTCAGATTTTTTTCTTTCTTTTTTTTATCTCTATCCTCTGTTTATAAACATGGAAAGAACAAGATGGTTGAAAAACTCGGATATTGGATCTGGAGAGGAGCAGGAGCACGTGGGCAGTAAATGAATAACAGAGCGTCCGCGCGAGGTCGCTGTTGTGACACAAAAGATTAAGAGAGACAAAAAAAATGCAGCTTGATCGCAGTAGTGCACTTTGATGCACTTTAGTTCTGAAATGTGTGGTCAAACATTAACTCACTGTCTGGCTGATATGTGAATGAACTCTACACTTTTCCATGAGCTACTAGTTGTTATTAGTTTTTCTCTTTATGACACTACATCTCAGAGGGAAATATCGACCTTTTGATGACAATTATTTTACTTATCAGTTACTTTACAGATTAAGAATTTTGCAAACAAAACATATGAAGAGCTCATAAAACATGATGTGTTATAAATCAAAGTATCCAACAGTAACAATACAATTACAGCTGAAATGATAAGTCAGTTAATTGATTGATTCACTGGGTATTAACTGGATTAGTTTGTCATTTTTCATTCCAAACATTTTATTGTATAGGTTTCCCAAATTCTTTTCTTTGTAATAGTTTTTTATCTGTTTTGAATAATCATGAGGTTTGGTATGTTGGTTAGACAAAACAAACTATGTGAATGTGCCATTTTGAATAGTTATGACAACACTTCTCACTATTATCATAGCAAAAAAACATCTTATTGATCTATAATGAAAACAAGCATTAGTTGATATCATATACAAAGTAACAAATAAGCTCCACCTCAACCAACTAAAACAGTTTAAATCCTGTTTCTAGATTGATGCATATGTAGTAATGATCTAATGATGTAATATATAATAGTGCCATTCACAGGAAAAATCTTCTATGCTTTACTTTTGAAATCTTACACAAGTTTTCCAGGTTATACTTCTATATTTTAATTTAATACGAGTTTAATGTACCCACCTCAGACTGGAAAGAAATTACCCCTCATAGTTCTAAAATGTCTTTAGAACAAATTTCTGTCATGCTGTTATTGTACAGCCACACTTCTGTAGCACCTGCAAGTTGCATGTTGCTATAACAGTGATCAAAACATTTGTAAGAATGACAGTGTTCGTCACTGATTTGTGATTTATCATTTATTATTAACACAGTTTGTCACTCAGTTTTAGGTGGATAAACAGTAAATAAACACTTTGACAAGATCAGGATAAGGACAAATGATGAATCGATGAAATATGGACAATGGAGGAAGAAATATTCTCTTTTTTTTCAAAGTCAAATATATTTAAAGCACACCTAAAAATATATATCAGATTTACTTAAAGTAGAAAACGTAAAAGTAATGTGTTATATAGAACATTCATTTCAGTCTAATCTTTATTATTTAAGTGATACATTAATATGTTCAACCTTAAATGTTGCAGCTCATAAAGATCAATATAAAAAAAAAATATAGTGCAGGTAAAAGTCAAAAATATTTCCATGAGAGCTATAGTGGGTTGTAGATTACGTATAAAGTACCGGAAAATAGAAATACAAAGTACATGTATCTCAAAATTGTATGTGAGTAAATGCAATTAATGGTGTTTATTCACAATAAGTCTGTATAACACATAATTATTATCTTTCATCTCGTTGTTTTAGCTTGCGGGTGCGGACCGTGGTACCAGCTTTAGTTTGATTGGTCGTTTTGGCGCGAGCAGGCCCTGGATGTCCATTTCAAGGGGCACCTGACAGGAAATTACACATGAAGAGAAAATGAGTACAAACAAAGTTAATAATGCATTAAACTCAGCCTTGTTATTTGAAATGTGCAAACACTGGCAGTATCAATAATCAGACCTTTATGACACCAATCAGTGTCCACCGGTCATTATCTCTATAAACTGGCAATGGCAAAGAAGCAATAGTAAGCAGTGTAAAGATGAACATCTGTGGTCTCACCTCAGTCTCCTTACACACAGAGAAGCTGTACCTCTGCAGGGTCTCCACCATTGCTAGTTTCATCATCACCAGGGCAAATCGCATCCCGATGCAGTTCCTTGGCCCTGCCCCGAAAGGCATGTACGTGTATGGATCAATAGTCTCCTTGTTTTCCTTGCTGAACCTGAGGGCACACACGCACAAACACAAATTAGTGTATTTATAACAGAAATGAGGCAATGACCTGCTGAGCTCAGGTCCTTTCAGTTACCGCTTTTGTAAATCTAAAAATATAAATCCTTTCTCCACCTCTCAGGTTTGAACTCCTCCGGGTTAGGCCACAGATCAGGGTCCCTGTGCAGGGGCCACGTGGGTACCATGACAACCACATCTTTTGGAATCACAAGGCCATTTATCTCCACAGTTGCTTTGGCCACGCGCTCCAGACGTGCAGCAATGGGGTACAACCGGAGAGACTCATTGATGACGCTGTCTAGATACTCCATCTGCATCAGAGCCTGGTACTCAACTGGAGCCTGCAAAAACACACAAATATATGGTACATATATAGTCAACAAGTCAGATACCTCTCTATATGAACATCTAAAAGAAAGGGCAATATTTAATTTACATCCATCAGGCCTCCATGCCATCTAAAATGTTGTCGTCTCCTCACTCCAAGCGTACCTTGTTAGGGAAAGTGGAGTCGACCTCCTTCTGCAGCCGTTCCATGACATGAGGGTTTGTTGCCAGATTGTACGCCAAGAAAGTGAGAGAGCTGCTGCTTGTTTCGTAACCCGCAAAGAGGAAAATCATTGCTTGAGAAAGTATCTCATGATCGGTTAATCCTGAGGAGAGAGCAGTTGTTTAGAAAAACGCTTTCAAGTAGTGCTTTTATGTGTGTGTAAATACCGTGTGTGTCTGTTTAAGTGTGTGTCACCTTTATCTTGTTCCACTTTACTGAGGCCATTTTTTTTCTGAGAGTCAATCATCAGCTGAAGGAAGTCAATTCGACCCTAAAAGCAGACATATATGTGAATGGCTTTGATTATATTTCTGACTCTGACCCACACAGTGTACATGTACTTATACACACACACACACAGAAATACCTTTTGTTTGATGACCTCTCGATTAGACTTTATCTTCTGCAGTGCTGCATAAAAGAAGTCTGTGACTGATGCAGGGAAAAAAGAAAACTCCATCTTCTCAAAAACAGGACCCATAAAGGGGAAGAAACCTGGAATTCAACAGAAAGCAACACATTTATGAAGAACACGGGACAGACAGTGACTGTATATCTAGTTATCTAGAATGATATCTAGATATGATAAGGAGCAAAATTATAAATATCTAAAATGAATTCTGTACCAATAATGATTAAAAGAGGGTTGAAAAGGTCAAATTTCAGCATCTTCTTGATGTTAGTGACAAAGGGGTCAGAGGGGTTGTTGAGTGAGTCTATGTCCACACTGAAGGATGTGCTGGTTACTACATCCATACTGTACGGTCCAAAGAACCTAAAGAACACACAGACACATCAGAGTAGGCCTCATCCTTTCATGCTCAAAAAGAGTGTACTTTATGCATTTTCCAGAATAAGTGTAAATGAATATGTCGGGGTATAAAAGGCTCTTACTCCTTCAGCTCCAAGGCCTCATCCTTGTCTGCCTTCTTTGCCATGCTTCTGATCAGGTTAGCAGAGTGGTGTTTCATTATGTCAAACATCTGAGGCACCGGCAGGGAAAGATGGATGGAAAATACAGTTATATCCAAGCCTACTGAAATACTGCTGTTTTACTTTATCTTCTATAATTCTGTGGTTTCCAATCCAGGAGTAAAGACCCCAAATAGAGGTCCCAGGATAAATGTGAGGGTTGAATTGTCTGACGACGATGAAAGAAAAACAAAAACATTAGCTTTTGTCTTGTGAAATATTAAAATGTTTTTTCTTCTTTGAGCCTACATAAAACCCAAAAGGAGAAAATCTACTTTTAGCTGAACTCATGACAGCTTGTGTCCTCATTGAGACTATATCCTGTGAAGTGGGCTCAAACATAGAAGCTCCTTCATTTTTTAAAGGGTCACAAGCAAAGCTGGTTGGGAACTATGGTTCTACAAAGGATTTAGTCAAGTTACAGTGTGGTGACTTATTTTCTAAACTCCACCTGCATGCATGTCCATTAGGTAACAAGGATCTCATTAGAGAAGGCCCTAGAGATTGGCCCTACCTAACAGGTCAAGTGAAAGATAAGAAAAAGAAAAAGAGACTCTGGACACAGGTAAAAACAACACCCAAGGTACACGAAAAGAGAGAATAGGGACATGGCAAAACATGTTCCCATGCCCATATACGCCCACATTATACAATATAAAAGGTGATGTTTTGTCAGTGAAATCTCAGGCTTTGTACGTCACCTTTTGTGACGACAAATAAAGCTCTCTGCACTCAACTTTGCTTGATTCTAGTGCTTATTTGACTCTGCGTTTATCTTCAGAAGAAGATTTGAATGCTTAGAAATCTTTTTAAGAAGTAGAGTATGGTGTTGAGGCTTAGACAGGACCAGACTTAGTCTCCAGCTGGGTTTTGACTGGGCCCGTCCAGAAAATCCAGATCAACAGCACAGACCTTGACTGAAAAATGTTCTGTTCAATATGCAGTAAAGGGCAGAGGTGGTACAGAACAGTGCAGGAGATGACTGTACCTCTTTCAGTCTTCCTGAGGTGAAGGAGGGAGAGAGGACACTGCGAATCCTCCTCCACTGGTCGTCCTCAGCGATGGACACGGCGTCATACAGCGGCCCATTCAGACGGAAGTTCTGAAACAGCACGAGGAAACATCCACCAGTGATGAGGAGAGCTCAATGAAAAAGCAGCAGCTATAATGAGTGACTGAGTGTGTGTCTAATGAGTGTGCATACTCTGCGGTTAGTGAAGAGAGAGTAACACTCCTTTATCAGAACTGTTTTTATCATGGCGGGGTCTGTGGTACATAGCACAGGCTGACGGCCATCAAAAATGCTAAATTTGAGGAGAAAAGAGCAGCATATGAGTTGAAAAACAAAAAAACGTACGACATTTTAAAGTGGTCACATACAAATCTGTCCTTGTAAACAGAGCATGTAGATAGACAAACAGCACTAACAAACATGCACACACGCACGCACACACACACACACACACACACACA
>JAOXYL010000061.1:20085291-20101326 GCA_028564955.1 Terapon puta
AGTTATTAATGTAAAAGAGTGAGTAACATCATGCTATATATGATTTCCAAACGTTATATGAATTGTTTATGTGACAAAAAATCAAATAAAATGGCTGCATAATTACTAAACATATGGATTATTGAGCTTTAGAGGTATTGGTAGTTGGATTTTGTTGTTTCAGTGTATGCTTTTTACCACCCTCTTTCCAAGTTTTCATTCATGGAAAACTAACCATTAGTGACACACTTTCATTAGACTAGTTGCAGGCTTAGTTGTTCTTTAGAATATATAATCTCTGAAAATGAATCTAAAGATTTAATTAGATTATACTTTTTAACATGATCATCACAAGCCATCAAACAGCAAGAGGAGTGGGTATTAATGTCAGTGATGTAATGTGTTTATTTCAGCTTCATGGGAGGTTACACTATGGATGTGATGGGCAGCTGTACAGTAAGTGTGGATATTAATTCCATCAGCAACCCCTCAAGTCCCATCATCAACCATGTCTCAAAATTGTTCAAATTCAACATACCTCTTTTCATTTTCCAAGGTACGTTTCTTTTTTACTGCACCACTTTTCTCTATATGGATGTTAACAGCTATAATAAATGAGTAAAATAATAATTGTTAATCCCTTTTCCTCCTAGCGTGTTTTCCTTTCTTTCTTCCTCTCTTGGAGCTGTTGGGTGCCTCTTTCTTTCCAAAGGCGACCACTGATTTCTTTAAAATGCTTTTGAAGAAGATCAAAGCTGAACGCGACGGGAGCTCACAGCAGGTCTGTACACAATCACACAACAAGGAGTGGTGCAGCACAGATCAAATCTTCAATCGCAGTATGTCTGTTCTTTTAACATGATAGATTTGTAATATATCGAGCGAAGAATGTGATCATAAATTCAAAAGAGGAACTTTGATACATGCTGAAAAATCTCAGCTCAAGATCCATTTTGTAGCAGTTCTGGAGCTTTTTATTTATCAAATTTCTGCCCATTTGGAACTCAGATGCTCACATCTACATTTTTCCAAGCTATTAAATAATTTCTCATCCATGTTGGCAAAAAGTCCTTGATGTCAGAAGCAACAAGTGGCAAATAATCTCACCCAAGGTCCACTCTGTAGCTTTCCAGGAGGTTTCATTAACATTAACAACAACAATTCAATCAGAATATCTACAATGACATTAAAACTGGGCACGGTTGAGGTACTG
Organism: Terapon puta; assembly: GCA_028564955.1. Lineage (NCBI taxonomy): Eukaryota > Metazoa > Chordata > Actinopteri > Centrarchiformes > Terapontidae > Terapon > Terapon puta. The sequence continues at coordinate 20,086,484 of JAOXYL010000061.1, forward strand.
AATCATCTTTGAGGAGAGATTGTTCAGTCAGCGACTATTTTAAAAACGTTCTATTAAGATTGAATGAAAAGCTAGACAAGTAAACATACTTTAATGTATTTTGCAATCCGTATAAATTCTACAAATCCAAATTTTCCAGAAATTCAGTGCTTGCAACAAAAAAACAGACTCACGAGCTCAGGCCCACATGAAACATGAGAACATGCACACTAATAAACGGATCTTTTTTCAGAATTCAAGAGATCTGTTTCAACATATGCTCGACTCTCAGACAGCCAGTGAACCCAAGAAAGAAACTCAGCATAAAGGTAGTTAATTACACAGTGATATCTCTATCAAACACCAAAGCACAAATGTACACTCAAATGTATTCACGCCAAAGGTTTTGACGCTTGCCTTCATCTCCCTCCCGGTTTCATCCTGGCAGGCCTCAATGATCACGAGATCTGTTCCCTGGTGACACTTTTCATGTTTGCTGGTTACGAGACAAGTTCACTCACTCTCACTTTCTTGGCCTACAATTTGGCAAGAAATCCTGAAATCATGAAACGCCTGCAAGAGGAGATTGACTCAACCTTTCCTAACAAGGTATATCAGCTACAGGTGCGAAAGCCATTGACGGCCATTTTGCGATTTTCAACTATAGAATCTGACTCGTCTCTTTTGACACCTCTCTAGGGTCCGGTCCAATATGAAGCTCTGGTGCAGATGGAATACCTTGACACTGTGGTCAATGAAAGTCTGAGGTAATGAGCATCAGTGTTATGTTATCATAGTAAATACACTAAAGTTTAGGAAGAATAAAATCATCTAGGTGTGTACAGGTGGCTGTTTGCTGTGTTGTTTGCTATAAATGGATACCAATAGATACTAAAGCCCATAGTATTTTTGGGCTTAATGCAGTTTTAATGATGAAAGTGAAGCCTTGACATCAGAGTCTAAGTGGGTCATGGATATAATTCATCACAGGTCCAGCAATGTGCTAACAATGAAAATGCTAACATACTAATATTTCACTCGTAATTTTAAATTTGGTTGCCATCTTATCTCTTAACCAACCAGCAACAGAAAAAGTGGCAAATTCTTGGGCAACCAAATCACTGTGTTTCAGAAATACTCATTGATAAGTTCAGAGTTTTTTTGTTTTTGTTTTTGTCAATAGGCTCTACCCTCCAAGTGCGCGTTTGGAGCGGGTAGCCAAAGAAACCATCAAGATCAATGGAATCACCATCCCAAAGGACATTATTGTTATGGTTCCCGTCTACGCTCTGCACCGTGACCCTGAGTTCTGGCCAGAACCAGAAGAATTCAGACCCGACAGGTAGCTGCTAACTGAGTTTATATGTGTGTACTGTTAAATATTTCTCAGCGATTGAGTTGAGCTTTTAAGAACACGCAAACATCTGAATGTTTCATAATGACATAATACATAATGACAAGACATTTCTTACTTCTTACTGACAAGATATTCCTTTTTCATATAATGAAGTGATGAAATTCTATTTTTGTTGTTGTTGTCACATGGTTGTTTTTCAGATTTAGTAAGCAAAACAAGGAGAGCATCAAGCCGTACACCTACCTGCCATTTGGTATCGGGCCAAGGAACTGTATAGGGATGCGATTTGCTCTGTTGGTGGTAAAACTGGCCTTGGTGGAAATGCTGCAAAACTACAGTTTCGCAGTCTGCAATGAGACAGAGGTACTTTGGTTGAAATTACATCATTGCTATTACACAACAAGATACTCGGCAAGTTATATTTTCCTTTTAAGAGAAAGTTTCTGATGTAGAGCCTTTGGTCAATCCCCAGATCCCTCTGACGATGGGTACTGAAGGACTCGTTCAGCCCCTACGACCAATCAAACTAAAGGTGGTGACTCGCTCAGTCAAGTGCAACTGATTCTGTCGATAAATGCTGAAATATCTGAAAATGCTACTTAAAGTTTATCATTACGAGTCTTTTAGATGCACATTGAGTCTCAACTTGTCTCATTAAATGTAAACACACATAGCAACAGTGAATTGTGTTGACCTGGGGAACCCAATGTGGGATACATATATACAGATATTTACATAGTTTTATTCCTTACACTTAAAATATATGGGTATAATGTTAAAATGTATGAATCTAATGTATGTTGCATCACAATTGTAATAGTGGGTGTTGGGTGACTTATTGTTGTGCAACTCCAACAGTGCAGTTTAATTTGAGACTAAAGACACTTGGCAAATAAGCTACCTGGACTGTCGGTCTAGCCAAGAGTGGAGCCAAACAGTTTATTTACCACTTTGTAAATGTACAATTTTCCTGTACTAATTATTTCCTTTTGCTAAAGCAAACTATACAACTCTACCGGGTGGTTCTGTAGACTTTCTAATGCGGATGAAGTGAAATCATTGGAGCAACAAATTTAATTTTTTTGGGAAACATGCAATGGAAATGTCAGCTAGGGAACATCTCCAAGAACTTGGCACACACTGCAAAACAATTCAGAGTAAAATATCAATCAGTCAAATAAAAATCTGAACAATAATGTGTAACCATTTGGGTAATGAGCCAAATACATCGTCTAGCAATTTTGGTGGCAATTTGATGAAACAGGGAAAATGGTGGAAATTAAAGACGCAAGAACACTGTTAATGTGGATGAATGTTTTTTGGTTATATATAAATTGTTAAAATGACTGCATCATTATAGCATATATAAATAAACAACAGAAACAAAAAAATACTGTGCATTTGTGGTAACTTTGGAGTTTGATAAACAACATGTGAAAAGTGTCTGTACTGAGATCTCCAGGGTTATGTACATCATATGAGATGCTAGTTTGTGAAGTCTTTTATTTGACATTTTGATGAAAGGTTCCATCACAAGTGTACCACAAAATCGCATCCACTTTCACACATGCAATGTTCCTGATATATGTATGAAATTTAGGAGGAAACTGAGGCTCTTGTATGGATCCTGACAAGAAGAGAAGCAAACTGAGCATAGAAAGAGTCTGTAATCAATCCAGAGGGTCACACTGATTTTTTAAATGATCAAGAATTAAGAATCTTTGTCATTGTGTGTTCACATAAACAAAAGTTAGATTGGTGACGCCCAGCTGTAAACACAAATATATGTAAGTATATTGTAATGTTGTTTTTTATGTTAGTGTAGGTTGGTAGGGTCGGTGGCAATGAATGAAATGCTGGGTATGAATGCTGGTTAAAATAAAGCAAGACAACAGACACCTTATCAAACTGTGCCTACAAGCTTAATGACACCATATAAATAGAAAAACACCTGATGATGCAACTCAATATCCTACTGAGAAATACTCAAACAATATTCAGTTTACAACTGCTTAAGTTCACTTAGAGACCAATTTTTAAGGCTGTACTTTGTTGTGTTGTACTGCTATTGTACTGTATTGTATCTACTGTATTGCTGAATAGGGGATAAGCTTAAAGACCTGTGGCCACACGATGTATCACGGGAGGTCAAAAGACTCTGACTGTACTTGAGTTGTGTTTGCTTTATTAAAATCTTGAAACCTGTCTAGCACCACACTTAGCCAGATGACAGTAAACCTTGTGTAACATGCTGACAGATATGCACAAACTTGTGACTCACCAATCATGTGTGCGGGTGTGTTAAATAGGTAAGAAGGTACCTGGAGCCCGCACAAAGGGAGAGTTCACTCCTAGTTTGTGTAGTTGCGTAACGTTACTCAGCATGGGTCAGCATGGACACTTCCACAGCACTACTGATAACCAGATGCAACTGAAAAGAGAGTTTTCTCACAGATAAATGGGTGTGATATCACAGAAATGTTTAAGATCTATTACTGTATAAAAGATATGATCACATCTTTTTTTATATAAAAAAATAATAATTTCTTGGATCTTAAACCCTGATCTGCATTCACTGTGTGTAATAAAAATAAAATCCATTCAAGTCACCTTTAGCAACAGTCTCAGTGGGTCAACAGTAAACACACCATATATAGTCACACAATCGCAATGAAGATTAATTCAACCAATCACTTGTCTTTTCACAATCTGTTGGCAGTAGCTTAACTGATTTCATAAAGGCGACATGAGGTAGGTTAAAGGCATCTACCCAGCAGAGATAAAAACACATTCACAGTAGGAAAACAACACATGAACAGGTCTTCATAATAGATCTGTTTTAATGTTTTAGAAAAACTTCCATTTAAGGTGAGAGAGGGCGTGTAGAAAAGTCACTGTGAACAGCAGTCAAAGATAAAAAGAGGCACGAAAATCTCTTTCCCAGTTCTTATCTCTTTGCTCCTTTCTCCTACTTTCCTCCTTCCTTTGACTTCTGCCCCCGCGCTCCTCTTTCTCTTTGGATGGTGGTTTCACTGCATCATGATCCCTGGCTTGGAAGTGAGTAACTTTGGCCCTTTTCATCTGTCCATACCCCAGACCTTGTTGGTCTCTCTTTAACACAGTTGGGACTGGCTGTTTTGGCCCCTCTCCCTCTGGCCCCAGCCCCGTCCCTGGCTTCCAGCCGCAACGAACCATCATCTTGTAGCTGTTGCTGGAGGGGGGCAGGCAGTAGTAGGGGGTGGGTGAAGGACGCCGCAGACTGAACTGATGTAGGGTGGAGGAGACATGTGAGGACAGGCTGCCCCTGTACTCGCTACAGCAAACACCACACCACTGAGGCTGGGGAGCGCTGGGGACAAAGAGAAAGAGACAAAGCATCAGTGAGAGGAGAAACAGGTTCACGAATCTGTCTTAAAACAGCTCCATAGCAGTTACACTGTCAGATCCACCTTTTTGACAGATTTGTGACTAATCAGCAAGAATAAGTGAAGTCTTTTGTGTATGCAAAGCCTTTGAAGCCCTATATCATTGACTCATTGCTTCTCACTATTCTGTGAAACCAGTTTCTGTGTTACTCCCTGTTATTGTTTTACAATCCCATCGGTCTATCTAGTGTTTCTAGTATCTCTCTTTTTTTTTATTCCTATTATTGACTTGTTCATGTTTATTCAAAGGTCAACTGTCTTCAACCTTTGTGTCAGTATAACTATCAGCCAATGAGTCAAGATAAATGGCAGTGATACCAAAGATGGGTACAGTAATTTAGAAATTACATAGTTTTGGCATTAAAAAGCAAAGTTTTTCAATAGTAATCTGTTCAATTTGTTCACATTATCAAAACTATTCATAACACAAAATATGGGTGATTGTAATGTAACCTGATTTGAACAGGCAAACAGACAAAATATCAAAACTGGAGACAAAGATCCATTATTCGGCTGGCTCTAATGTTTCATATAATCATTTGTTTTGATGGTTTCCAATGAATAGATGAGACAGCCGATAGTATTCAAATCAAGCACACAGGTTATAGAAAAGCAGCCCCACACTACCAGAAATATGACATTTGTTTCCTAAAAATGAAAGTTCATTCTGTCATGACCATTTGTGCAGCTGGTCTGATATTAAATTACACCTGGTTCAATTTCAAACTGTATTAGGTTCTCAGTGTGCTCACCTGCTATCAGACAGTGTGTCTCTCTGCGTTCTTCTCCCATAGTTCTCCAGCTCCTCCAACACATCACTGTGCCCGGCTGAGGGAAAATAAAGATATGGATGAGTTCAACTTCACCGTACACACAAACACAGAAATTTAGAGTTGCATGTTATACCTTCTTTCGCCAAGTCTCTGGCGTCTCTGCCCTGTGTATCAACCACTCCAACCCAGGCTGCTCCGTGCTGCAGCAGCAGCCTCACCGCCGGTCTTCGTCCTGACCAGCTTGCACACATCACAGCTGTCCAGAAGTAAGTATCCTAAAGGGGAAACCATCAGGGCTTAAAACAAAGACTTGTCAAATAAAAGGAACACACGCCGAGCACATGATTAAATGTTATACCTGGAAGTTGATGTCGACCCCCTTTGAGAGCAGGTCTTTGAGGCCAGAGATGTCCCCCTCATGGGCACAGCGCAGCAACCTGAGGCCCAGGAGCTCCTTGGACCTTTGTGAGATACTCGTTTCTCTTCTTTGGTTGCTTTCACTACTACTCCCTCTTTGGGCCGCAGAAAGGCTCTGACCCTGCTGCGCCTCTGCAGCCCCGACTCTCCTCCTCACTCTTTTACCTCTTTGTTTACTGTGATGCCCTCTGCTGCCCTGTGATACATCTGGCCCTTTGTCATCTTTCATTAAATTTTCATAAAACCGCCTGACCTCTTCCCCACTAAGTGTGCTGCTGGTCGTGGAGCTGGACTGTCCGGTTGTCTCAATGCTGAAAACATCCTGTCCACTGGCAGGAGTAAAACCTAAAGCAGCCATAAGGAGTGACTGTAGCTTCAGCTGTGGCAGGCTGAGAGTTTAACAAGTTAAAAAGGTCAGTCTGAGAATCAGACCAAAGGGAGGGAGGCTGTGATTCTCGTGTTATGGCAGCATACTAACAGTCAGTGTGTCTCTAATATTCACTACTACTTAATGTATTTATTGTATTTCACTGGGCGTCTCATTTCATTACTTAGTTCTGTTTCAGCTCTATAAAGCACTTTGTTTGAGTCTAAATAAAGTTTAGACAAACCATCATTGAGTCTAGTATGAAGTAAAGTATTATTAAACTGTCAAGCTAACAGTGTGTCATTTAAACGTCCGAACAAGACAACAGCTGGCAACAACAAAGCTTTAGCTGCTTTAGCAAAAGACCTTTAGCTCACGCTAGCATTTGTTTTTAGACACATAATAAGCTTGATAATGTAAAATGGTCGAAGACAATTCAATCGGTAACGTTACCCAAGTCCTTTAAAAGCAATAAACAGATGAGGACGGAGACAAGAGCTGATTAATTACATCAATAACACAGAATCAATAACACAGAGCTGCTGTAGGCTAACATTAGCATCTTCCTTCCTGTTGTGTGTCGTTGAGTCCCGCTCAGTGCTGCCACCTGGCGGACTGGAGGCTCCCTGTCTCTTATTAAAACCCCCAAACCAAGGCTTCTTAGGGATGAACTAACTTGTTCATCACTTCAGTGTTGAAGGTGGTAAAGATGGAACTAATTTCTGATTCCTGTTATAGACACTTTATCCATGTATATATTTGATGTACCTTTATCTTTACCATGAAAGTGGCATAAAGAAGAGAGTTATGTGTAAACATACCAGGCCAATAAAGCTGATTCTGATTTATTTGTGATATTACATCATAATTTATTTGTTGGTCGTACGTTTTAATCTGAATCTACAAAGTAACTCTTAAAATAAATGTAGTGGCACAACAAGTACAATATGTAGTAAATATGAAGTGGCAGAAAACAAGAAATACTCAAGTACAAGGGCCTCAAAATTGTAAATACAATATTTGAATAAATGTATTTAGTTTCTTAGACTACATTTATTTGACAGAATCAGAATCACAAATCTTTTGCTTTGAGTTCACTCTTAATTTACTCCCATGAAAACAGACAGACCAGCGGAACAAATAAAGAACAGACATAAATATGACATACACAAGGACTGAGGAAAAACTAGGTGTACATAAAAATATAAATATATATTAAGGCCAATGCAAATAGTAAAAATAAAATGCATACATTAAATAAAGGTATGTACAATGAGGAAGTCTTAGGCTTCTTTATCATTATTTCAAGAACTGTAAATATTATTTACACAATAGTAATGTATCGTACATTGTATATTTTTGTATTTTTGTCCTTCTCAAAGCTTTGTCCCCGCAGCACCCTCCTGTGGACGGCCTGATTTTAATGCCTTTCATTGCCAGTGCTCCTGCTCACTAACCAGAACAAGTAAACTGTTCTTATCACATTCACAAACAGGTTTTTAAAAATTATAAAAAACTTATTTTTGGAGTGTTAATGGGTTTTTTTTCTGGATCCTGGAGTATATTTTTCTTGATCTTGTTTAAGATTCATTATATGCCCAGAAATTATCCAATGAGGATAAAATAAAAACTTAAATAGATGGGAAAAAGCTGCAAATCCACTCCTTTGTTTAATTTAGTCAGCGTTAAGTGATCTCTCAGTGGAATGTAATGTTCGTTGTCAACAGCATGTAATTTGGAGAATAATTTTACAGTTCATATGGAGACACCTGATTCACTGATTCTCAATTGACCGAAGGTGCTTAAATGATGCAGCTTTCATTTGAACCTTTTACAAACATTGTTCATAAACCTTCTTACATGTGCTAGCATAGTTTTATTTTTCATGGCACAGTTACAAAATGCTCGGTTACAGAGAAAAAGACCTCAATGAAATAACCGTGATATCATAACAACAGCTCCTGTGGTCGGGAGGACAACTAAAGCACTGAACCATCTTTGAAATCTTTTAGATTTTTGATTATATCCAGTTTGAGGCAGATTTGGTTGAGAGGTGTGCTCCCAATCGATCTACAAGGCAAACTGGGAAACATAAAAACTCTGAATGTCAAAGACCCATTCGCATGCCGGTCGTGCTGTTAGTTTGCTGGCAAGAGTCGACTGAGAAAGTGCTGTGTGGGGAGGGTGAATCAGGGACAGGGGTGAGAGGGATGAGCTACAAGGAATAAGCCCTCATGCAGAGACTTTGTATTGAGTGGTAATGTAGTGATATTGAATAAAGTTCTGGTATGGAAACAAGCAGAGCAGTGACAAAGTGTTTGGGCGGCAACAGGAGGTTTATAACGTGCAGAATCTGTGGTTTTGCTAATTTTAGGCTACCAGTAAGTAAAGTACAGGAACTAAAAGCACTGATTTCATGATTTCCTCAAACATGATATCATCGTAATATAAATTTGCTTTGTTTCTTGCGTGACAGTTGAGTGCACTCCAAAGCAAAATCCATAATTCAAACATAAATGTGATGATTTGTTCACGTAATTTTTGTAAAAAACCACAAGAACTAATCTGAACACAGAATAGAAACTGGCTGAGAAACAGACGCTAAATTTCCAATCTAAAACACAAATGAGTTACATATTGACCTGAAAAATGAAAAATAAAATACAACTTGTATTTTTGGAGAGTTCTTTTAAGACCACTTGAGTTTAGGCAATTAATAGTTGAGAAATTTGGCTTGTTAAAGGCTGTTGTAAAAGTACAGATTAACTTCACTTAAAGTACTGAAAATTATTTGATCTACCGGTTAATAACTGATGAAAAGTTCTAGCAAGTGCCATTATAAAACTAATGCTGTAAATCTGATACTATGTCAGACAGGTGTTGATTGAGTATTGGTTGACTGATTGAGATTTAAGGCCTACTTTTTTTAGTGTTATGAATTTTATTCCTTTACACACCAGAGAATATCTTTATTCTATATTCTTCTGCACGAGTACGGCCTCTTCTTCTTTATTTTACCAAAGCAAACAATCACACAACCAATTTATGACATATTTAGTGTTCATGACAGCCTAAAACTGCCAAAGATAGCTTGTTTTGGTTTCTTAAACTTTCTCAAATAAAATAAAGAAAAATTAAATTCTTATTAGATTCTTAATGCTGCCAACATTTACAGACATGCAAAACCACTGGTATGATCAGTCAAAAGAAACTTGGAAACAACACTTCACTGGAGTTCTGTTACTGGATTATCTAACTCGTGGTATTTACTGATGTGTCTGTTTCTGTCCCCAGTCTGTGTAAATGTCTGTCCACAGTGGGGGCAGGAGTACGGCCTCTCCCCCGTGTGTATTCTCATGTGCACGTTCAGTTTGTCTTTGCTAATAAAGCGTTTGTTGCAGCAGGTGCAGGCGTACGGTTTATCCCCCGTGTGGTAGCGCTGGTGCATCTTCAGCTCCGTCATGCGACCGTACGTCCTGCCGCACTCGGGGCACTTGTAGCTGGGTCGCACCTCCATGTGCTGTCTGCTGTGCAGCCGCAGCCCGCTGGACGACCGGAAGCTCTTGCTGCACTGCGAACACTGGAAGGGTTTCTCTCCGGTGTGGATGTGGATGTGCAGCTTGAGGCTAGCGGCAGAGGGGAAGCCGTTGCCACAGACGGAGCAGAGGTGCGGCCTCTCCCCCGTGTGGATGCTCAGGTGCTTCTCCAGCTTGTTCTTGTTCAGGAACGTCCTGCCGCAGACGGGGCAGTTGGACGGCTGCTCTCCCTCGTGTGTGCTCATGTGCTCTGTCAGCTCTATTAACGTAGTGAAAGCGTAATCGCACCGAGTGCACGAGTACGGCCTCTCCTTCTTGAATTTCCTGTGTTTGAGGCAGTGCTGCTCTAGTTCTTCCTTCTCCTCAAAGGTCTCAATACAACAGCTGCACTGGTGCGGCCTTTCTTCTGTGTGAGTCCGCAGGTGATACTTCAAAGCTGTTAACTGTAAAAAGACGCTGTCACAGTGAGGACATCTGGACTCCCGCCGGTCGTGAACCATTATGTGCCTCTTGTAGTGAGACAGCTTCATAAAGTGTTTGCGGCACAACGAGCAATAATACTGTTCATCTTGGTGGCCTTGCTCATGCTTCTTCAGCGCATACTCAACCTTAAACTTCTTCCCACATGTCTTGCAGGTGTAAGACTTTTCATGAACCCCCATGTGTGTCTCCAGCTCCTCTGGACTGCTGAAGGTTTCGTTACATTTTGGACAAGTCCCGTTGTTTTCTTTAACGTGAATTTCCAGGTGTTTGTTGAGGTCTTCTGGGAAAGCAAAATTCTTCTGACAGTCCGGGCACGTGTAACACTCACCATTTGATGCTTTACGATGCGTCACTATGTGTCTTTTCAAATGGTACATTCGACCGAATACTTTTCCACAATCGCCACAGACAAGACTTCGAGGGCTGGACTGGACCTTCTTGTGTAATTTAAGATGACTCACAAGTGTGGCCTTATCCTTGAACTGTTTCTCACATGCAAGACATGTCAGGCCTTCGACCGCATGAGTCTTCTTGTGTGCTTTCAGTTCCAGCCAGCTGCTTAGAGTCTTCCCACATTTAGTGCAGATGTACTGGCCCAGGCCGTGCTGGTTCCTCAGGTGTCGGGTCATGTGGTACGACTGGCTGAAGGTCATAGCGCAGACCGGGCAGGTGAACGGTTTCTCCTTTGTGTGCGTCCTCATGTGTCTGGCCAGTTTGTTTGGCCCTCTGAAGCGCCTGCCGACACAGATGGGACAAAAGTGTCCTTTTGTTTTAGTCTTTGAGACTGCTTTTTCTTTCTGGTTGCCTCCATCCTCAGATTTGGCTTCATCACTGTCTTTGTCTTCAGTCTTAACACTAATGTCAGATCCTTTGTCCTGAGAATCATCATTACCAGAGTCTGCATCATTTTCAGTAAAATTATCATCACAATCATCACTCTCCTGATTATCTTTTTTGCATGATTCAATTATTTTTTCATTTTTCAGTTCCTGACTTTGCTGAGAACTCTGACCCTCTGTCTGGGTAGACTGCCCTTTGCCATGTGACAAGATATGACTTAAAAAAACACCATTGTTTGTGAATTTTTCATGACACTCAGGACATGACAGAACTTGGGACATGTGTGTCCTCTTGTGACTTTGCAGCTCTGCAAAGCTCCCCAAACTTTTCCCACACGTGGAGCAGACGTGCGGGCCCGCACCGTGCTGGTTCCTCATGTGTCGGGTCATGTGGTAGGACTGGCTGAAGGTCATGGCACAGATGGGGCAGCCGAACGGTTTCTCTTTTGTGTGCGTCCTCATGTGTCTCGCTAGCTTGTTCGCATCTCTGAAGCGTTTGTTGGTACAAATGGGGCAGTAAGGGCCTTTCACTCTCGTCGAAGAAAAGACAAAGTCCTCATCGCCCTCATCATCATCATCATCGTCATCATCACTAGCTTTGTCACAGCCCTCCTCTTCCATCCTCTGTGATGGTATTAACAAGGCCCCATCATTGTCATTATCTGCTGTATCACTGGCTTTATCACGAGAGCGACTAGTCTCATCAACACACTTGGACATGGCTTCATCATTACCACGATAAGAGCGGTGAGAGTAATTATCTTTGTATCTTGAAGGTCTTATCGGGACTTTGGTCGAACGTGGCTTAGTTTTGTTTTTTGGCCTTCTCTCCCCACGCCGGGGCCGTCCTTGCTTGGCCTTTCTTTGAACGGGAGGGTCTAAATAGTCTCCAATGTCCACACTGACCTCGTGAACACTAAACAGTTCACATTCATTTAAAGCAGATTCAACTTCTTTGCCAATAACCACTGCCTTGTCCAAAGTCAGAGTTTCACTCTCCAACAGTAGCCGCTCTTTTAGTTGTAGGCAGTTTGTTTTCCTAATCAGCTGATCCAGGATAAGCTTGTCTTGTAAGTCTCCATAGTTGCACGGCCTCACCAGTTCTTCTAACGCAGACACAAACTGATCTACGGTCTCTCCGGGCATCTGAGCTCTCTGATGAAATTTTTGGCGGTGCATCTGAGAGGAGTGATCAGAGCTGAAGTAAACCGTCAGTGCTGAGATGGCTGCTGCGTATGTGGTTTCTCTCGGGATCAGAGTAGTGAAAACACGTTGGCCCTCTGGCCCGAGGCAGTTCTGCAAGAGCACACACTTACTGGAGTCGGCAAGCACGTTTTCACCGAGTGCTTCAGTGTAGTGTTCAAAGGCTTTAAGCCACTTGTGCCACAACATGCTCGGTTCACCTGGGACGGGTAAGAAAGGTGGAGGTGGGGACAGGATTATCAGTAGTGGCTCTGGAAGTGGCTCCGAGGAGAAGTCCTGTTTCGTCACCTCTTCATCTACTTCCACAGTCACTTCACCCATTGTTAGTTGTTGGTGTGTGTTGAGGCTGATTTAATTTCTTCTTTCACTCAATTGCGAGTCACTGATAAAGATGTAACCCTCCTCAGTCTGTGTTCAGGCTCCTGATGTTTCATCCCACACAGGTCAGTTTAGAGAAACTGAAAGAAACAAACACAGCTTAGTTTAAGGTTCAGTTCCTCTGTTTGCATATTCTTTATGTTACACTTAATTTAATTTTTGGTGCTGAATGAAATTGTGGTATTCTGACACATGTTTCTCTTATTCTATTATCTTTATTAACAGTAATATACAATACATTAGACAACAAGTAAAAATGACCATGACTGTAAACTGTATATAAAGTAGATACAACAGTGAAATACAGTATTATTGTATAAAAAAAAAAACTTCTCACAACGTTCTGTGCATCTGTATGTCAATGATACTTCTGAACTTTTAGATTTTAAATGTAGTATTTTTAACCGGCAGTATTTCTGCTTTTACTCAAGAAGAGCATTGAGAGACTGATAGTTGAGCCTGAAACTGGGGCCCTGTCAGGGGGCTTCGGGGGGCCTATTCAGGATTACAGATGTTTATTGTTTCAAAGCAGCTCATGTTGGTGGGCTGGGGAGTGGAACTGTGTTTCTAGCTGGAAGAACTGTAAGGAGAAAACAATAATCAGCAATAAGACGTCTTTAAGCCATAGACTGCATATAAAGATGGGTGATATGCCTTCAGTTCCTCTCACTGTACAAAACTAAAGCCAAAATATCCTTGGTACAGGCACAACCATCTTGTGTTGGTACGTTATTTGGAGCAAAAATCTCTGAAGAAGGACAGAAGAAGGAGATGTGGTCCTGAGATCCTGCTCATGATTCACCCACCTGACTCAGTAACAATACACAGCTGACTAACAATCATCTGTTCATATAAAGTGAAGTTTAAGTGACATCTCCTCTTTTCATGTTTCTACTGAATTCCTGAAGACTTCAATGATGACATCACACGTACTTTTTACAGCATGGAATAACTAATTAAAACCAAACTTTTCAGGAAACTTCAACAGATATCAGCGAGCAGCAGCTGTGCACAAAGACAGAAACCATCTTTGGGAAAATGTACGTGGTTATTTTGGTCCATGTCCCATTTACGAACATGGAAGGGGGCGTGGTTTACGGGCAGTACTGCAGCCAGCCAGCAGGGGGCGAGCCAGGTGTTTGTGCCGTGTCGCTGTCATGTTGTCAGTTTGAAAACAACAGGCCGCTCAGCAGCGAGGTGTCAACGGTTTTAACGGTCACATTTAAACGAGCCGTTCACCATGACAACAGAGCTGCCCGGAAGCGAGTGATGAGCAACAACCGAGGAGGAAGAGGAGAAGGAGGAGGAGAAGGAGGAGGAGGCGAAAACTCACCAAACCAAACTGGGTCACAAGTCACGTCGTGTGCAGACAGACAGACAGACAGAGGGACAGACAGAGAGACAGGCGGGCGGACAGCGGGGTAACGGCCGCCCCGGCCCGGTGTGGAAACGGCCGCCAGCCTCCGGAGACGCCGCTCGCTGCCGCCGCTTTGCTCGGCGTCTGTCAGCGGCTCGACACCGCAGGAAAACACTGGACAGCAAAGCATGAAGTGAAAGATACACCCGCCATGCTGAGCGTCCTTCTTCCGGACACCACTACAGCCCCCCTCCCGGTCTGTTTCACCGCCGCGCCGCGCTGCGCCCCCTGCTGCCTGGGAGACGCACCGCAGGGGCCGCTCACCCAAAAGTACCTTAATACAAATGTACTCTATTACAAGCAAGAATAAATAAGTAGTAAAGGCAAAATGTACTAAATTTAAACACTGCTGACTCTATTTGTGTCTTATTATTGCACAAGTTACACTGGATTATTGATTATTTGTATAAATTGATTACTGTTTACTACAGGCTCAACTTTCAGACATGCAGTGGTGGAAGAAGTACTCTTAACTTTAGTAAAAGTGGAAAAGTAAAAATATCTCGGTATAAAAATATTACATTAAAAGGAATCATGGGCTGTTTGTTTTTATTTTGACATACTGTTCTGGAACAACTGACATCACTGCGTCTGTGTCCTCGTTTTGCACATATTACACTGGATTATTGATTCATTAAGATGTAAACACCATTTATTTATTGTAACATG
>JAOXYL010000061.1:20101426-20114493 GCA_028564955.1 Terapon puta
TGTGTCCTCGTTTTGCACATATTACACTGGATTATTGATTCATTAAGATGTAAACACCATTTATTTATTGTAACATGCCAAGGTGGTGCTGAATATGACTAATTCAAATAGGATATATTATATTAATATATATAGTTTCTATTTTTATCAAGAAAATAAATAAATAAAAAACGTAAAAGTACTAAATAGTTATACCTGAGATAGATTTTAAGGAGCCATTACATTGTTGTGTAGTTAAATTTACTATTAAACAATCCACTAAACTACACTATTAAACACAAATTCCACTATAACGTTCAACAGATGAGCAGAAAAGTCTTTGATTTGAGAAGCTTTAAGCACTGTGTGAATTAACTAAAAGATTAATTGATTATTTGTACTGCGACTGATTAATTCCATCAACTAATCCATCAGCTGACAACAACACACGTTTTCTTGCTGATATTATATCATTGAGGTTTCAGGGGGGTGAATCATCCACACTTGTTATATCACAAGGTTTAAATGAGTAGAGTGAAAATGATGAAAAGTGATTAGCGGTTATATAATCACATCACATTTAATTACAACTATACTCATGACTTGCATTAGTGTCAATGACTGCTGATTAGCGTGTCAGTTATTAGAGGTTGAAGCCACACACAAAATATTTACCTGGATTTGGATTTGGTGTTGAAACAAAAAAGGTCTGCGTCTGAAAATATAAAACACATTTACACAAAGATCTGTGTTAAATAAAATGTATCATTCATTCATTTTGGGTATATGAAAAAAAGAAATCACGAATTGAGAGAAATAATTTACTAACTAACTAACTAACTAACTAATACTTTCATTTAATCTAACACTTTATATGAAAAGTGACCAGTTGATTTAGCAGTACTTCTGTAAACTGTTGGGTTGTTTAATTTATTTAAAACACAATTTTCTATTCGCTCTCAGTATGTTTTGTTGACAAAAATCTTAATTGGTAAAATAATTAACAACTAAAGCTGCTGAAAAGTAAAAGTAGCATAAAAACAACAACTTAAACTTCAGTAACTCTTTTCACTTTTGTATTCTTCTGATGAATTTATGTGTTTCTTGTGTTTCCTTTTCACTGCTGAACAACTTAACCCCGATTAACTCACTGTGGACACTTTGAGCAGCACAAACAAAAGTCCATGGGTGGATAAAACCAAATCTCCCTGCTGAACTTAGCTGGGGATGGATGAAAAGATATTTTTTGGGTGACGCAACTTTTGATTTGATAACATGGCAGTTTGTAAGGCATACACCAGAACGATAGCGGACGCACTTTGCCTCTCCTGAACGATCTCTTACATAATTGTTTAATAATTCAACTGCCTGCTGGCATCAGTTTCCTTGAATGCTCAACTTTATTCACGGAAAAGTATCACACTCTGAAACACTGACAGATAATCACTGATGGACAACGACTGATAAAGCTCCGGTCCCTCCTGTGTTTTACTATTTGTAGTAAGTAAAAACACGACCAACGCTCGCTGGTTGGCCTGGTTGAGAGAGCTCAGTGAGACAGTTCAGGTTCAGGGTCACTGAGGCAAAATGTTCGGGCACATCTTTAATTCAGTTAATGGCATGCAGGAGATGATCCAAAGGGACATGTTCACTGTTCCAGTACTAAAAACAGACCACAAAGACACACTGTTAAACAATGACCATTTATTCACACACTGTATGGGACTCAAAACAAGCGTGACAGAGTGAGGGAGGCTGCTGGCTGGCTGGGAGGGAGGAGAGTCTTTAAATTATACATGAGCAAAAAACTTACAGATGATTTTTGTCTGCGCTTGGAGAGAGGTACAAAGTACACGAGTGTCAGCCTGACCGCTGGGGTGGAGGTCAGGAAACACACAGTGGGGGCCATATGATTCAAAGTTCAATCACACTTATTTTAAACTAGAATGATTCTCTAAAATATCCTGTAATCTTGTTGTTCCACACTCGTTCACTGCAGCTCATTTTCTGTGATCCTTGTTCCGTCTTCTCCTTTTCCCTCTCTCGGGTCAGCGCAGGTGAGGACTCCTTCCAGCGCGGTTTCACGATTTGCTCTGAATTACACGAACGTGGCCGAACTACATACAACAGCGCACAAGTAAAAAGAGTTTCCCTGTACAAAATCCATCTCAAAAATACAAACGCACATACAATGGCACTCTTCGCCTAGCAGTGAACAACAGAGACGGATGGACAAGCTTCTAAACTGAGCATAGAGCCATTTAAACACACTCAACACACGCACACTCAAAGTCGTAAAAAATTAAATTTGAACAGAATTAAGATGAAATGTGTGGGGTTTGGCTCAGTGCAAGCATTATGGCTTGGGAGGCTGCGGTATAAGGAGCACTGACAACAGGCAGTAGACGGTAAAAAAACATGGTTTATATATTCCATCCCAAACCCGGGCATCACATATCGCTCTTTGAAACCGCGCAACACTCTCACTGAGAATGCCGCCCACGCTCGCCCCCGTCCTTTATCGAGTTCAAAAAGTGTGATTATTGATTGGTATTTTTTTCTTTCCCTCTGTGTGGTGGTATTTTAAAGCTGACGGCTCTGTGTTTGTGTACATGAACCGCTCATGAACAGGGAGCACACGAATGCCGCTCCCTTCTGTGCCATCTTTTAATAACTCTCTGCAACCTTGAAGTTCCTTTCTCCCAGTGGGAGATGCTGAAATGGCGCATCAGCGAGTGCATGTGTGTGCATTTGTGCACTAATGTGTAAATACAGAAAACGGAGAAGAAGCGTTGTGCAGAAACTCGAGGTCGAGTCCTCTCCTCGACATTTACACAAACAGATTCATGTAGTCATCGCTCTTAGCTCTTATTGAAGAGTCTCTGGAATAGGCATGAATGTCTGGTGGCGTGCACCGGTGTGAATTTGTGTGTGTGTGCATGTGTGAGTGTGTGTGCAGAAACGAGTAACTGTGTGTGTAAGCACAGTGACACAGAGGCGTAAAAGAGAAGAAGAGCAACACACACACTCGTCTACACAGTGAGGATCTTTGTGAGCGAGGGGAGAAGGCGAGTGAGAAGTGTAGGTTCAGTTCTTTGGGGCATGAAGGGCTGTATTGTCACCAGTCCGTCCCACGTCTCCTCATCTCGTCACCCCCCTCTCCTCCGAAGCCGCCTGCTCTGTCTCCTTTAGTCCAAACACACATCCCCTCCTTCATTTTGTGTACGTGTGTGTGTATCATTTTGTGCAGATTTAGTCTCTAGAGTCAAACAAACGAGGAGAACCCTGTCACAGGGGTGCGTGACCCCGGCGGGTTGGTGTTGGGGTTCACGTGCGTGTGCGCCGGCTGCCCTGTGGGCGTGTAGGCGCCGCCTGTGCTGTGCTGGGTGACCACGGTCTGGTAGTAGGTCTCCGTGTCCGCGGTGGCGCACTCCTCGTAGGCAAAAGGAGCACCGATCCCCTTAAGGCCTTTGGGCTGCCGCTTCCAGGAGTTGTAGTAGGTCGGGTCGCTCATGTAGTGGTTGACGAAGGAGTGTTTGGGCTGCTCGTCCTCGTAGTCGCTGTCTGTTAACTGAACACACAGCAGGAGTTAAAATTATAGAATTTATCAAAGAGAGATACAGATACATAACATGGAGAGGAAACTTTAGGGCTGACATGAAGGTCTGAAGCATCTAATGGCTGACTGTTCACTTTTTCTACTTGATTGACGGGGGAGGTTGGAATTGAACTGACGAAGCTGAGATGATGGTATATTTCTCGAATGGTGTTTCTAAGTCCTTATCAGCAGCCTTGATGCCAGTAGAGGCAGAAGATTAGAAGGAGCCGTTAAGTGTAGCTGCTCTTTATTTCACCTTTTCTTTTCTCTCTTTCCTTCTGTTCACAAGCCAGACCACAGACTGAAAACACACGTTCAGTCCAACGAAATGTACTTCCTATCAAAGGTTGAAGTTTCATAGTGGCATTAAAATGGCTGGTTTGACTTAATGTATTTTGTGATTTATTTGAAAAAAAAGCTGCCTGGTGGCTTTAGGATTAGATGCCCCCCAGAGGTGGCATTACAGATCCATTAAACAGAAAGGAGTGAGGACACAAGTGAATGAGTCTTAAACAAAATCACACATTAAGCCAAGTAAAATCCACAAAAACACAAGTTGGTCTGTCTGTGATTGTTTGTTAACATTTGTGATTTGTATGTATGTTTTTGAGCATCTCGGCCTTTATTAAATGAAAGAAACGACAGAAAATTAGGACGTAAGGACTTGAACTGCAGATTCTGAGATTACATGGTCAGTGTTTTAGGCTACAAGGACTTCCTGTTTGTGGTGAGCTTAGCAGATATTACAACAGAACTTAGAGACTTGCTATTGTCACAGGTACGTTAAATACTTAACTATCAGAATATCCAATAATAAGCAGGGTGAGCAACAGTCAACGAAATCGTGGAGAGCAAAGTCCATCGCATCAAATCCAAAACACCCTCTCCTTAAAGAATTTGGCATCCATGTGATACTGTTTTCCAAAAATGAATATCACTTTAGTTTCATGTAGTCAACAAGTGCTGTTAAACTTAATACACCATAAACTGCCTCTTGGTTCCTCGCTCGGCTTAGCATTTTATTTTTCTTATCTTTTTTCTTTGTGTTGCAGCTTTTGTTGCTTTTATCATACACCCTTTGTTTTATTCTGAATTGTGCAGCACTGAATTATACAGCACTCTTAATGTCCTCTATTGTCTCTGTGAATTTTTATTGTGTTTACGTTCCACGTTTTATGTTTTTTTTCCGCTGCTCTGCTGCTGCAAAAAGAAATTCCTCTTGCGTGATAATAAAGAACTGAACTAAACAGGTTTCTTTCCTATCAGGCCAATAAAGCCTTTGAATTTGAGAGACAGAGAAAAAGAGAGAGAGAGAAGGAGAGAGAAGACAGAGAGAGAGATACCTCTGACTCAGAGACCTCAGTAGGTTTCTCTGTCAGTGTGGTGCTCTCGGTGAGCACGGCTCCATTGTAGTTGTTGCAGATGTCCTCGTCAGAGTAGTGAAGACCACCTGGACTGGGCCTGGGAGGAGACCTGGACACATTAACAATAAATCAATAGATGCAACATCTAAAATATCCAATAAGAAAATCCAGGAGGCTGTGTGTGAGCGAGTGAGAACACACCTGGTCCCGTTCTTTTTCAGGAAGGAGTTCTTTGTGTTGAGCGTTCTGCTGTTGAGCTCCAGGGAGGTGAAACCTCCGTTGTCCAGCGTCACCGACTCCTCCGCCGTGGACATGTGTTTCCCTGGAGGAGAAGAAAAGGAATCGCTTAGAAAAGGTTCAGATAAAAATAAACATTCAAAGCTGTTTAGTCACTGGTATGGGACTGAAAATGTTTTGAGAGACTGTTCCTCCCTTTTCTGTGCACTGACTTTATGTCCTATTCATTGTGTATTCAGCGCGCCCTCAATAAGAAGTAAATTAAACTAGGACGCATAATTTGGCACTCAGGCAATAGCCACTCAGAAAACATTTGTAATTTATCCAACTATAACCATAAAAAATGGAGCAATAAAGGAAACAATGTCAAAAATGTCATTTCCAGGCGCGCACCGACTCCTGTTCATTCTTCCCTCTGCTTTGTGTTTCTGTGCTCATCCTGCTCCCTCCTCGAGCACCTCCCTCGCTTTGTTTGATCGCCCCACCATCCAGAGGATGTGCCAAGTTTCCGTGGCAACTCAGATTAACAGCTGTCCTGATGTAACCTGCGCTTGTCAGGCCAAACTTTGTATTACAGATGTTGAGCACAAAGTGACTGTACGGTGACTGTTGCTGTGCCGACAACATCACAGGAAGAAGGAGAGCAGAAGGAACTCGAATGAAAACAGGAAGAAAAGCCTTGACGTGAAAAACTCAAAAAGAGTAACTGGGCAACACATCAGACCAACAAAGGTTTTTTTTTCTCATGCTGAGAAGGGAATTGGTCCTTCAGTTGATGTTAGTGAGCATCCTTAAGTGAAATCAGCCTCTGACTGATCTGTGGACGTGGTGTGAGCTGAAATACTGTGGAGCATTCCAGATTTTCAAAAACTGGGACTCGATCGATGGAGGAGTGAATCTGATCTCAGCAGGACTTCAGTTAAAATACAAGACATCTGAACTGCTTCATGCTATAAGTAGAAGAAGTTTTGCAAATTAAACCCAAGTATGTCTCAAACTTAGTCTATTCTTACAACATGTTACAGCCTTTAGGCAGTCACCCTCGTTCCACTGAAATTACATTACTTTGCTTTGATTAGATTAATATAAAAACTTGGCTTAATTAAAAAACTTATTTTCAGCCTGAATCTAAAGCTATATCCAAAAACCTTAAGAATTTACAGCGGGGCTTCTGGGAGATAAGTTTTACTGAGATGCTTCAGGGTGTAGTTTGCACTGAAGGATCAGGGCTGACCTTGTTTTCCTCTCTCATACGGCCTCACAGGTGGCAGAGTGGTCCTACAGGAACGAGACTGCTTGCGGCAGTTTTGCTCTACAAACAGCACAAGTGAACTGATGCATGTCTCAACTTTTAGTGGAGCGCACTGTAATAAATCAGTGGAGGGTACGTGTGGCGAGTCTGCTGACAGTGAAAGGAACGATGTGACTGAGCCAACAAACAATTATCTTTTTTTTTGATCTCCGGGTTGCCACACAGCTGAATGAAAGTCACCGCAGGGCCAAACTAAAAATAGCGTTACATTAGCGAACGAGCGGCGGAGCCACAGACCTGTGCCGCAGGCCTTGTACTTGGTGCTGTGTCCGTGCAGCAGCAGCGTGAAGACCAGGACCAGGATGAGGATGAGTCCCACCAGAGCCATGACCAGTAGGAACCACCACTCCTCATAGAACGGACGCTCCGACAGAGCTGCAGACGGGAAGGGGATCAGACAGGAGGGAGAGGAGGAGGGACAGAGGTGAGGGACATATCTAGTTTTCAATCAAGTTTCAATTGCTGTGTCTCTAAATGATCATTTTAGTGGAGTGACTCTTTGACACTGTGTTGTCCTACCATCATAAAACATAAAACTGCTCCAAGTGTCTCTTTCCTTACATCAGTTTATTTGGTAAAAGACATTAACTAAATGGGTTTAAGACTTTTCATTGATTATTTAATTTAACTGAATTTGGCATCTTGCTGATCCTCGGCACGATGAGAACAGTTGTAGTTACATAAGTCTGCCCCTAGATGGCAGCAGACACACACAAGCACATTACCGATCACAGAAGCTCCCTCCAGTGTTTCCAACTGACTAGAAATTCAGTCAAACCCCAGTCAGCTGGATCACCCTGGGTTTGTTCATTAGCCTGATGTCAGCCTGGTGTGTGTGGGTGAGTGTGCGTGAGTGTGTTTTTACCAGCGAGAGCAGCAGAGGGTGTACTTGGCTGTCCGTAACCATAGCGATTAACAGCAATGACTCTGAACTCGTAGCTGATCCCCGACCTCAGGCGCTCCAGCGGCACGGAGACAGACCTGCTGCTGGGAGGGAGGAGCCTGATGAAGGAGTCCCACACTCCTTCATCTGCAGAAAGAGAAAGAGAGACAAAGAGGGAGAGAGAGGGGGGAGGCAGAGAGACGGAGGAGGAGAGAGAGGCCGTGTCACAGTTTGATGGACATGCACACAAAGACGAGCGAGAAGCTGCCTCATTTGGGAATTATTCGCTTTGAAATGTCAGAATGTGATTAAAGAAAATTATGAATTATCAAATTACATTTAAGATGATTATAATGATGACGACGATGATTACTGTTATTACTCTTAATAAAATGGGTATTACCATTATTATCAGAAGCTGAATAATCCTAGAGCCTACAATCTATCCTGCAGAGCGTTCAGGCAGTCACAGACGTTCCCTCTCTGTTACACTTTTGCTAATCTTTATTAGAAAATTGCTGCTGACTTGATTTGCACAGCAGGTAATAAATCTGGTGAAAACTGCACTCGGTGAGGTTTAGTGCAGGCTAGTGCTTAACCTCCCTCTTCATTAATGAGAGGTATCAACGTGCACGTCAGGAAAGTTCGAGGTTAACCTGTCTGCTTGAGCTCACCTGAGGGCCGAGCCTCAATAACGTATCCGGTGACAGGCGCCGCACCGCTTTCTCCCTCTGTCCAGTGGATAGTGAGTTCAGAGGACGTCTTGGTGATGGACATCTCCATTGGTGAGCCCGGGGAGCCTGTGGTGTCAGAGAGGCATGTGCACAAACTCACTTTAATTATTAACACTCTGAGTCCTTAAATGAAACAATTAGATAATTAATTGATTAGCTGAAGGCAAGGACATTTATCAGTGACTATTTTGACAATCAATTTATCAAAGCAGTCATTTTTAAAGTAAAAATACAAACTAATTAGTTATTATTAGTTATAGATTCTCAGATCTCAGAGTATGTAAAGCATTATTTATATCCTTACAAACAGAATATCTTGATGGGCTCTTTGTTTAGTTATATGGTTAATGGAGAATTTGTTAAATATTCTATTTTTGATGTTGTCTCAGTTGCTGTCCTTGTTGAGTCCCCATAATCACACTGCATAAAGAGATATTTGTTCTCGTAAAATTGTAGAGCCATCAACACATGCACACACAGATACCCACACACGCACACACACACACACATGCACACACGCACACACACACACACACAGTTACAGCTATGCCTACCTTGCACAGGCTGAGCAGTGATGTTGGCTTGAATGGGCGGTCCATAGCTGACCGTGAGAGCCTGGAGACTGAACATGTACGTCACCCCTTTGATCAGGTCGCGAACCTTCAGCCATCGCTGCCAGCTTCCCCTCACGTCCACTGTCACCACTTTGCTCACTCCTGCTCTCACACAGACCATTTAAAAGAAATGTTAGCGTCTTCCTCACACCTTTGTGTCTGTGAGTGTTTGTGTGAGTGTGTGTGTATAAAGCTGCGTACCTTGTACAGGAGCAACAGGCTGATAGACGACCCTGTAGCCCTCCAGCTGTCCATTAGGAGTGAGAGGAGCTCCCCAGGACACGTTGACACTTCCTCCCGTCACCTCGGAGAAGGACAGGTAGCTGGGCTGGCTGGGAGCTGGAGAGTGACAAATGAAATAAGACGAATAAAGGAAACTGACTGAAACTACAGCATGATGCTTGTGAGGCTTGTTAATGTGGGTTTTCTGCAAAACAAACTCCCTACCGGACTGCAGGGTGCGGGCCCCACGGGGGTCGCTGGGTGGGCCGTCTCCAGCCGTGTTGAAGGCAGTCAGAGTAACCAGGTAAGGCGTGTAGCTGGTCAGGTTGGTGAGGTGCACGCGGGTGTCCGGGACAAAAATCACCTTCACCTTCTCAGTCTGGTTCTGCTTGTCCCGCTCCCAGTAGTGTATCTGCAGCAGGAGGACTCTGTCAACAACACTGTCTCTGTTTTTTCTTCCAACAGCCTCCACCGCACCCGTTTCCTCCACTCACTCACTTCAATTATGCCAACTATATATATTATTTACTTCTTCCCATCCCTTCTGAGCTCCCCTAATCGATCCAAACAATATAGAGAGTGCTCATGTGCTGTTTTACAAGGAGGAGATGACGGTTATGGAGAGATTTGTTTTGGTGTTGACAGTTTAACAGAAGGGTAAAGTAGGTATAATTTCTTACTGCAGAAAGCACTGGTGTGGTTTAGTCAAACATACATTTTCTCTATTTGGTATAAAAAGGTTCTTCACATAGTTGAGAATAATAGTCACTGTTTGTCAGTAATGAAGACAGACAGGCTACTTTGGTCAATCTCTGTGAGGTTAAATAGGACAAAGGTCACCTGATTGATGTACCCTGTATGATGACGTCAATATTAAGACCTTGTAGCTCCTGAATATCACATTTTTTTCTATAAAACATTTTCAACACTATGATAGCAGAGATTTTAAGTTCAGATTTTGTGTTGGTTATTTAGGAATATTGTTTCAGTGGCTTTCTGGCGTCTCAGACAGACCACTTTATCATACTTTGTTAAGTTTCACTCAATTTGAGAAATGTGTTACTTAACCGACTTTGAAAAAATAAAGTACTAGAGGTCCTTAATAAGTGACTTTTATATTTTAGTCCAGGTCACATACTTTTAATGGCTCAGTATAATGAGATATCGTACTCCCTATAAACAGCCAATATAAATGCATATCCAGCAACAAAATCTGTTTGGTGCATTAAAACAGCTTGGCTCCTGCTCTTAATGGTACTGAACAGGAGCACATCCACTGTAACGTCCTTAAATCTGTACTGGAACAATTCACGGCATGTTGTTTAAACCCAGCTGAACGTAGTAGAAATATTTTCATCCATTAATGTCTTACACAACAGCTGAGAGCCCAGAAAAATGCTTGGTTTGACATGGAGGTGCCTCGGCCTTTCCCTCGCCTTATCAGATGCACACTAACAGCAAGGTTACAGAGGTGGTTGAGCCTCATGCATTAGAGATGAATCGAGAAAATGATCTCCTATACGCAAGAAAATAGCTACAGCGGCTGCTACAGTACTTACTGTCATTTAATACTCTCTTAAAAATGTGAGCATGGGCGGATTGGACATTTTATCTACTGGCAACGGCAAAAGTAACGTTTTAATTCTGTAATCCAAGTAAAAAATATTGAAGCTTACGTTTTATATCAATTGTAGATGCTACATATATTCAGCAGCTGCAACATAAACAGTTTCTCTGCAGTTTGGTTTATAAAGTAAAACAACAGCCGAGAGCTACTTTTTGTAAAGGGGTCCATTTTGTTATTATTCCTAACAGAAAGCACTACAAAGCACCATACGCTATATTTACAACTTCTAAACGTGGAAGTAGCAGCTTATGAGTAGCACTTGAGGGCAGCATTATGCCATCTCTGTCCTTCCACATGCTCTTACAATAATGAGATACAGAATAACTCCTCCATATACTCAATTTAAAATCAAAATGTATTACTTTCTGGTCAAAAGGGGCTATTCCGTTCAGGCAACATTGCTTGTGAGACCTGATTTAGTAAAAAGTCCAGTTTCTAATCCACTCCACTGTTGTTTAAAGGATCTATTTTTGGTGTTTCGTAAGAGTGTGAAACCCTCGGGATTAGTCCAAAAAACTATTTGAAGCTGGTGCAAATGAATGAATTATGATATAACTTGATAGGATCAGGAGCCTTAAATGGATTTTCTGACCACTTCCTTTGTTGAAGAGTTGATTTAGGATCTCAAGTCTGAATGAAAAACAGCGGCTCTGTGTTTGTTTTGCAGGAGGGAAGGAGAAAACTTTTATTTTTAATCAATTTCAGGTTGTTGTTTGTGTCTGTGGCACTTCTGTTGGAAATGACTGACCTATTTAGGATGGAATAGCGTTGGCTGTTTTGAAAGTTATAAAGGAAAATACAACCTGCAAGGAAACCTGCATTTGGAGAGAGGGGAGTAACATTTGATAACTTCTCACATCCGATGTGTTTGAGAAATTCCACTTAACAGGACTTTCATGGTTTGGTATTACCTGCTACCCCTTAACCATCATGTTCGATGTGTCTAACAAGCCCTCTAGAGCATTTCAGTAAACTTAAACTGTCGGAAAATACACTCGCAGTGAAGTTTACCTTCAGTCCTACCTGCCGTCTTTGCTGCTCGTCTAACAGAGTGGGAGTGTTAACAGAAGTCAGAGCCTATAAATTCATTAAACATTCTTTCTTTGCTCTATTTCGCTTGTCTTAATCTCGTTAACCCCCTCTGCCTCAAACTCCCCTCTCCGTGTCCACCGTCTCTGGTAGTTTCAATGCGTTCCCTCGATCCTCTTCTCTAATCAGGATTCTACAGGGATCACTTGCTCATCTCATTCCTTCACTCTGCAAATATTACATTCCCTTCTTTCTTCTCCATTCCCCCCTCTACTCCGGCAGAAATCAATGTGTCTAAAGCAGGACAGATAACCTTGTGTTTGAAGTACTAAGAGCGAGGGGGTGGGACAGGGGAGTTGAGGGGGAGAAACGGGCAGAGGAGTGATATTGAAACCATTAAAGGATATTCAGATTCTTCCTCTAACTTAGTTCTCTCTTTCTCTCTTCTCCATAGGACACTTGAAGGTGCAGTAGAGCAAAACCTCTCCAAGACAAGAGGAGGGACATTTTAAACACGGACAGAAAAAGTGCTGTGCGGCAGTCTTTAATACTGGACACTCAGAAGTACTTGTCTGTGTGCGTTTGAACCTTTTTTTAAATGTTGTAATGAATTCTTATGTGTGTGGGCATTTGAGCATTTTGTTGTCCTGGGTGTCACCTTGTATCCTTGGATGAGTCCATTCTGGGTCTCGAGGGGGGGTGTGTCCCAGATCACTTCCAGGATGGAGGGAGACACAGCCGACACTTTGATAGACTGAGGGGCCACCGACGGAGCTGCAGAAGAAGAGGTGTTTCATCAGACTGTTAGTGTGTGTGCGCACGTGTGGTAAAGTGGAAGAAGGGAAGATATGTTCTACCCTTCCAATTAGAATGGGCCTAAGGCACTACCTTGTTACTCCACTGTACAGCACATATGTATGAACACTCGGCACCGTGCACTTGAGGCTAGAGAAAAGGCCTTATCACCTCATTTCATCATCCCCCTCCAGCCCTTTTCTGCCTCCCCCTCCTGCTTCCCCTGCTTATCCTCACCTCTCGCTTGTCTGCATGTGCTATGTATGGCCTACACGCACACACGCTACACACACGCCGCTTGAATACGGATGCAGTGATGGTTTGATGGAGGGAGTGCGAGATGGTGAGAGAAATTGCTAAATTTGTGCGTGGGTGTTCAGATCATAATGTGCAAATCTGTTCACCTGTACCTGTTTGTGTTTGTCAGCCTTGTAGCAGTGTGTGTGCGTGTGTGTGTGTGTGTGTGTGTGTGTGTGTGTGTGTGACAGAGAGATATGTATTTGCACTCCTGTCTGTCTAATGGATCCGGATTTGACTCTCTGGTGAAAGTTAAACAGGGGTAGGGCCATCACTACAAAATAGATGACCTTGTGCAGCTCTTGACGACATGCAGATATGTCCACACACTCACACACACACACACACGCACACACACGCACACACACGCACACAC
>JAOXYL010000061.1:20114593-20124747 GCA_028564955.1 Terapon puta
CGCACACACACGCACACACAAACTATTAGGAACCATCACTGGGCCTCTCAAAGGCAATGTCACTCAAGTGGCAATAAGAGCACGACGGGAGGCGTGAACAGGACAAAGCAAGAGAGAGGGGGGAAGGAGAGAGCGGCAGGAGCAAAGGACAGGCCAAAATTAACTGAGAGCAGAAAAGACCAAAAAAAAAATCTTTGACAAAACATTCCCAACTCATGGTCCCCTCACAAGCTCAACAAAATCACACATTTTCAAAAAGCAGATGATGTGCTCTGGATGAAATCATCACAGCTACTAAGGTGGTATGTGAAGAGATAAAAACATTCATAATCTACTGAGCAATGGTTATGATATAATGCTCTGGAGAAGGTAAGCAGACCTTGATGTGGAACTGGTGTGTAAAACCAAAATTTCTAACATGAAGAATGTGTTTTCATTCTTCTCAATCTTTAAAAATAATATATTGAGAATTACTCATAAATGAAAAGAAATTAATCCCCACAGTGAAGGGTGTAACAAGAGCTAAAGGCTCAGCTTAATGTGCCTTTATGTACGCTGCTGTTGTGTTAAGCACAGCCTTCTAACAACACATTCAATTTTAAAAACAGGGGGGAAAGAAAACGTTTGAAAAACAACATTCAATAATTTCCTTTTTTTTTCAAGAGTTTACCCCACAAGTAAAAAAAGAAATCATAAACAAGACATCACACATTGAGAGTGTGATCCCACCAGGAGCTTCCTTCTGTTTCCACCTACCTGCCTCTCCAACAGACACCTCGACCGGAGTTGAGGGAGGGCTCTCTCCGATGATATTGTAGCTGGTCATTACAATCTGGTAACGTTTAAACTTCTTTAGCTCTGCAAAGAGATACAAATACTTCAATTCACATTTGCACAACATGCAGGCAGCTGGCATACTGTGTGTTAGCTGTCACTGCCACTTGTTCTCCTTACTCTAGAGGCTGGTTGCATATGAATGTGACTAAATCTAAATCCAAAACATGGAGCTCACACTTCGCAGTTTCACTCTGAATTACTTACGTGTCAACTCAAACTCTGTTAGCGAGGCACTGCTGACTGTCTTGAAGGTGCTCTTGGCTTTGGGAGGGTGAGATAAAGATGGAGGGGGAGTAAATCAATAAATCTTTCAAGTTCAACAATAAACTGTGCAATTATAATGCCATTCAAAAATGTCTGTATTCAAGAGGAAAAAGTCTGAAAGACGCTGCAACAGCAGTGTTTCAGTACTGTGGACACTGAATGAAAAGAGCAGATACTCAGCCTACTACAAGAATGCTGTACAGTAAATACGGCTGTGCAATAGGGGTGGTCTCATAAGAAAACAATGGGCACGTCTGCTCGTTATCTCAGAGCTCATCACCTGTCCATGTTCTGATAGGGCCAAAATCAAAAAGATTTTCTGAATAAATATCTTTTCAAAAGCACTGCACAAAGGGTTACATAGCCTTGGACTGAAGCATCAACAGCTAATTTTATTTTTAAATAAATATTATTATACTATTAGTTTTACAGTTGTTGTTATGAGTCAACCTTTTTCCTTTATCATTGTTTGTTTTGTGCCTTCATATAATAAAGGTGCTTTCGTCAGCATATTTTTTCTTCTTTAAGGATTTCAATGCAGTGGCTCAAAACTTACAGCTAGTCTTTGTTAGAAGGTGCAATTTATGATCCAATAAAATCACTATTTTACATCTGTGCAGTTGTCGGACAACGACAGAGTGCATCAGCTGCTCTGTTTGCTGTTTTTCCCTTTTCACCCTCTTCCAACAAAATATTAAGTGTAAGAAATGGATCAAACGTTGTGTCTATTTGCTCTTATGTAAGCTGCAATTAGTATCCAGCTTACTACCAACAGCAGTAACCAAATGTAAACAAGTGCTCAGAAACAAATCATTGACTTACTACTGGGAAGTTTTCCCTCGCCAGTGTTACCTGAGATATCATAATGTTTGCTGACTACACTGGTTAGTTTTCCTCTAAAAAGCCAAAAAGTAAAACAATGAGTAAAAATAAATCTGTAGTAAGTTTTCTTGTTATAAAATGGAATTGATTAATGAAGCTAAATTAATAAAATATCCCAGTGAAAGTTGTCATTTTAACAAGAAATGTTGGTGCTTTTTCTCTTTATCTCTGTCTGTAGTGAAGAACCAGTAGTTAAAAAAAAAGTAAAAAGTAATTTAAAAAAGGGGTAAAGTGACAGCAATAGCGACAACATTAGCTACAGTACTACTCACTTGTGATGAGGGCACTTGTGGTGTTGTTTTTGGTTGCCTGGACCTCTGCTTCAGTCAGAGTGGAGGTGTTTACTGCGAGCTCTCTATAATACAGTCGGTATCCAGTCAACATCCCGTTAATACTGTCATCACTGGGTCGCTGAAAACATACAAGCAAGCACACACAGGCAGATGTTTATAAGAAATGGTGCTCCGTTTCTTGCAAAAGACACTTCTGAGAACCCTGCACTGTGCTCATTTTCATTTCCTTGGTGTAGTGGGGTGACTGACAGGA
The DNA here is from genome assembly GCA_028564955.1 of Terapon puta. Lineage (NCBI taxonomy): Eukaryota > Metazoa > Chordata > Actinopteri > Centrarchiformes > Terapontidae > Terapon > Terapon puta. The sequence goes on from JAOXYL010000061.1 coordinate 20,117,123, forward strand.
TGGCGGAGAAGCATTTTATCAGCAGTCCACTTTAAAGGGCTGGTGGATTGGTCTGGCTGTAACCCGCACAGACAAAGTGATGCTTCAGTGGCTTTGGCACTCTTGTAAAGGATGATGAAATTGCTGGTGACTTTGTTTTTCATTGCCTCCTTCTGCTTTGACATAAGGCTAGAAGGAGTGAGCGAAGACACTTCCAAACAGAAGAAGAAGAGTGACAAGCAGTGAAGTAGCCGGGCTGTATTTACTGTCTGCTCACATGTCACTGTTTCTCTAAACCACCTCTATTTCCCCTTTTCTTCCTTTTTTCCTCTCTTGTTGAACATTGCTGATGTTTGCTCCTCTCGCCCTTTAATACGTCTCCTGCTGGTATATCCTCATTAAGATTTTGATCATTTCGCCCTCCAGCCAGAGCTGTCAGTCCCTCCGTCTGTCCATCCTTCCCTCTCGCCATCCCTCCAATCTGTCTGTGCTGCCCCCTGACCTGTCCTGGTTTGATAAGTAATGAGAGTTGCATCCACAGACGCAAACACACACAGCATGAACACACACGACACTCTGCGGGGGTCTCATTCTCCAAATAGGTGATTAACCTGCACTCAAAGCTTTGCTGTGTAAGCCTGTGCGTGTATATATAATGCATGTGTGTCTCAGGGGTCACTGTTGTGTTAGAAGTCAGATAATACCTTCCACTGCACTAGGACTGAGGTAGTAGTTGTTGGTTTCACTGCGAGGATCACTGGAGGCTCATCCGGCACTGAAAGGAAAAGAAAGAGAGAGATAGGGAATGAGGAGGAAAAAAAAACATAAAAACATGACATGTTTTTGTCCACCCTGTTACAGTGCTTCCAAATGTCCTCCTTCTTTTCCTCCCCTGCTCTCGGATCTCACCATCCTGCAGAGTTGTAACAGCCTCTGTCTCTTTGCTGAGGACACTGTCTCCTACGTCGTTGGTGGCCAGCATTCGAAACTTGTACGATGTAAAGGGCTTCAGTCTATAAACACATACAGACAGAAATGACAACATTAAATGTCACATTAATTTGCAATAACTATTGATTTTAGTCTCAGTCTTACACATCTCTCTTTCTCTCTTTAATTTTCTCTGTTAAAATAACTTTTTTGTTTTCCCTCAAAGTTTCTCATTAAAGAGCATTGTGTGCATGTGTTAAACATTACAAACACATTGGTGAAGATTTCTTTTGAGTATTCTGACTGTAATGTGGTCCTCCGTTCCTCTTACTCCTCCAGAAACCAATGCCCCATCCCCCACAGACATGTTTTGCTCTCCAGTGGCCTTGAATAAGGAGACAAGGTCTTGAATAATCATCTTTCCTTACCTTTCCCTAATTGTCGCCACTGCCAAAGTATTTTTTACTGCCATACTACCAAAACATCTTATCAGCATTTCTCCTCTGTGCAAGGTGAATGCATTAATAAGCTCAGACTAACAATGTACATCAGTCATTTTAAAAACACTTTACTCTAGAGCCACTTACAATCAGCCCAATGAACACAAAACCTATTGTTCTGGACTAGCTGAACAAGTCTGCGCTACGGTGTCTTATAGTATGATAATAGTGTCATTGTACTCTCTCCTGCACACCGTGGGAAATTGATTAAAATTTTAAAAGGACAGTCTGTGACAAAACAGTCATTTTCTCTCATTTTTTATTGATCTAACCTATTATTAAGAAGACTAAATGGGAGCCATTTAATCTTGTAACAAGAAGTCATTCCACCACCGTTCTGTGACTGCTCACACATCTACTTACAGGGTCCATCTCTAGACTTTATTTACAGAGTGCCTCGGAGACTACAGAAGACCAGTTAGAAATTCAGCAGCCGACAGGAGAACAGCTCAAGTGTCTTCTTGTATAATAATGAGCCGGGCCCAATAAGGGACAAAAAAAGGGCCTATGGGGTTGTGGGTATCGGAGGAATAGAACATCAAAGAGCACCAAGCTCAAAGAGGGTGGGGTACCAACAGCACTGGGAGGATGTTAAGGACAGTGTTTGAAAGTGTGCGTGTACCGCATGTGTGTGTCTATGTGCGCATCAGCCTGGGGACTTCGATGTTTTGGTTCCAAAGATGTCTCGGTGGAAAACAACAATTAAGGATAGATAACAAGTAAGTATGAGTGTGGAGCATGTGGAGATGTAAGCTAATTCCTCCATCCGGCGCTGTAATGAGAGCATTCAGTGATAGAATGAGCCGGAAAACGGCATCAAAACAACAACAGCAGTGCCACCACCGCCGCCATCATGGCAGATAGACTCTCCCTGAGGCAGGTTGAAACAGGCTGGCGCAGACACACTGCGAGAACACTCTTCAGCATCTCAAATAGCCCTGTGATAGCTCGCGAAGAAGTGCACACAAACAGTCACGAAGCTGAAGACACATGTGGGGGGGGGACACACTGCACACGAGCAAAGCCTCATCGCTGTTCTCCTATTCAGGCTGTCAAAGTTGGAGCAGCCATCCTGTCTGACCACTGTCACCTGCTGCCATAATGACAGTCTCACCAGGGAGAAGAGGATAGAGGGATAAAGAGAGAGGAATGGAAAGGGAAGAGATGCAGGAGGAATGATGGCCCTCTTCCAGGGGAGGAGTAGGAGACGCGATGCTTGACGATGAATACAGGAAAAAACACATTCTGTACGGTTTTTGAAAGCACTGGCTGGTGATGGATGGGGGGAGGGAGGGAAGGGGGTGGGGACAACAAGAGCGATGACAGATGAAAAGGTAAGAATGGTTGTAGAGGGGGACAATGGAAACAGCACATACAAACTTGAAAGAAAGAAGGGAGAGTCAGAAAAAAAAGGTATTAAGAGGAAAAGACAGAGAGCAGTTCCTGCTGTGCCTGTGTGATTAGGTGACTGAGATACACCACGTTTCCACAGTGATTATGATTACTCTGCTCTCCCCGGTGGTTTTTGTGGTTTATCTTTTTTTTTGTTTGTTTTTCTCCACAAACCTTTTTGGTACATCATGTGCTAAATAAATAAAACTTTCCCCTCTGTGTTCAAATTCTGTGTTTGTCTTTGAGAATTCACAGCATGCTGCCTCGCTCTCTCTTTGTCCACTCCTCTCCCCAAGGATGCATAAACATTAGCAGCAACATTTTTTACACAGCTAGTCCAGAATGTCAAGCTAAACAAAATATCCATGTTAGGGCTCCCAAAAAAAAAATGATAGTAAATGGACATTTTTATTCCCGTCTTCACCAACGATGCTTGAAAAGTGACTGTTGGGTAACCTCTCACCCCCCTTAGAAACTGGTGCTACGTCTAACAAGCTTGTCCTTTCTTGCAGAGCATATACTGTGGATCACTGTATATGAATTGAAATGTATTATAATCTTTTAAACAATGCAACCTTGTTTTCAGATAGCAGTAGCTTACTGTGTTTTGTAAATTGGGATTAAAAAATGACTATACCATCAGTTCACATGCAGGTATGTGTGTATGATCGTACATGTGTGCACATGCGTACCTCTCGACAGTCCAGGTGGTCACGTTGTGTGAGATGTCGGCAGTGTGTGTGTTCCAGTCCCCGTTGGGCAGCTCTTTGACCTGCAGAGTGAAGTACCTCAGGGGGGAGGACCCTGAGCCACCCATCACCCAGTGCAGGCGGAGACGTCGAGATTCAACCCCATCCTGAGGAACAGACAATTTCCTAGGTGGCTGGGGACGCTCTGTGGATGAGGTAAGTAGGAGAAAGAGAGGAGATAAAGAGTAGTGAGTGACAAGGGTAAGAACAGGGGAATTGAAGAGGAAGCAGGAGAGGGGAAAAAGAGAACAGCTGATTAAAATTTTAAGACCAATTTCAATTTGAATAAAAAACATTAATTCTCGCATTAAAATGATGTCCTGTGATGGCATTACCACATACCACTATGTACACACGTGTGTGTGTGTATTTTTGTTATGCAGTGACAGATTCTGTAAAGAGCTTTAGAAATGCATTTGAGTGACAAATTAAAGGATAGGGAACTGCACATTACCACAAGTCAAGAAGGTGATGGATGCAAAAAACTGAGAATAAAAAAAGGTCAAAACATCTACATGCTTATCAAATACACTCGCAAGAGGGATAAGTACAGGCCCAAGCCTCCAAAACAGCTTCAATGCTTCTTATCTAACTGGAAATATGTTGAATAAAAGATGCACTGCAACCTGTAATGATCTTTCCTTTCATCTCCTCACATCACAGTTGGTACAGTGATATTTTTTCTGTCTGAAGTTTTTGTCATACACATGCAGACGTGCAAAAAGACAGAGCTGGATACTGGTATATATGCCTCCCTCAAAAAAATCTGTTTTATAAAGTAGAAATCTAGCTGGGGAAATCTCATGGACAGAAATCAGTTTACTGCAAACAGGCCGGTGTGACCTGGTTACTTTTATGCATGTAAAAATGTTGAGTTCCTTGAATAGAAACATTGGCATTCAATACGTTTCTCCACTCATTAATTCACATTTCTACTTTAATTTGCCTTCTATTTGTAGCACTCCATGTGAAAATTAAGTGTCACCTGGACAAATGGGGACTACCATGCTCCATATGCTGCATATGCCTCGTAACACAGGACAACCTATATTTGCATCACATATGCATCAGTGTGACTGTTGCAATTCACACACATGTTTAAATGCAACAAGACGTCTAACCACTGCAGCATCAAAGAAACTATTTCTCAACAGATTGCCAGTGCGTGCATGTGTGTCTGTGTGTGTGTATATTTGGTTTATTCGTCTTTGTCTTCGCTATTCAATTAGAAGATGAAAGATGGCTCCGGGAGTCAGTATCTTTCTACAACTGTGCTGGCAGTAGCTGTGTGATTAGTAGACGTGTGTACACACACACACACACACACATGCACGCATACACGCACAAACAAAAACACACAGTTGGGGGGCAAACAACTCTTTCATTTCAGTGGCATCAAGTTATTGATTAATTCTAGAAATAGAAGCATTATTGATTCTCACTGAAGTTTAATTAATCAGCTCTTATGTTCTCAAACATGCACACACACACCCAGACACACAGAGTCGCCTTCCTTCATTCATCCTTATCGCAAATAATTTAAGTCAAATCTGTTTGCTTCCCTTCTTTCCTCACGCCCTTATGGTTTAGTCCTTCAAGATTTGACTATTCTCTGCCTCTTTTGTTTTCCTGATACCATCTGTGTCTCCCTGTCTCCTCTCCTCTTGTGCTGCTCCACAGTTAAGATCATGTCCCGATAATAAACTCATAATTGTCAGAACGAGTGCTGCCCTTTCAGCATTTACACGGCTGCTTACTGCTATGCAAGCGAGAGGAGTGTGGAAGAAGTGAAGTGCGGAGGAAAGGAGGTGTTGGTACGATGGGAGAGAAAAGATATAGTTGCACGGGGATGAATTCACCCTCTCTGAGACAAGAATCATCATAAATAAATTTCTCAAGAGGGAGTTGTGGTTTTCTCAAATTCATTCATGCACATGCACACAGCCTCACATGCATACACACCCACACACACACTCCAAAAGCCAATTTTCTTTTTCGAGGGATTAAGTTGGTCTCTTCAGCATCATCAGAGAGAAATCTCTATTAGGCTATTCTGTCTATCTCACAGTGAGAGTGGGCCATTATGTTACTGAAGTGGAACAGAGAACCACTGTATTCTATTTTAAAGAAATCCTGATAATGATGCTGCCGATGTTATATCTGATCCAATTAAAATGCACTAGACAAGCTGATAGCTCCGAACAGAATATCTGACATTGTGATTCCAGGTTCTCATAAGAAAAATCACTTCGCTGTCACATTTTAATGTAGGGACTTTTGTAGCATTTCAATGCTTTGCCAGACATACACAGTGACGACTGACAGAGAAAATTGGAGAAAGAGATCAGGGATGACATATATCAAAGGCTGTGACGTTCAAACCAAAGTTATTCATGTTTGAGTCTCCTGAGACGGCAGTAACGCAGCAAATTCTTCTTTACAGTGATGTTTCATTTGGGTGAAGGAGCTCTTCTCAGCTCAAGGGTGGTCAAACTTCAACTTGCTCTGTTCAATGTTTGTATAAATATGATTTTTATTATGACTTTTAAAGATTCCTTTTCAAAGCAAACTGTATGACTAGAAGTTACCTAAAAAACAGAAGTCTTTATATTTGCCTTCAAATCTGCTATAAGTATTTTCAAATTAACACTGAATCATTTGTAGTTTGTGGTGACAGAGACTCCAGACTCCAGCCTATGCAGAGCACTTTGGCATGCTTCAGCTCACTGTTTTAGTTTTACAGCCTGCAACTTTAGTGCTTTGGTTCACTCCCACCAGTGTAGCTTCAGCAAAAAGCTCTAAAATCCTACTGTACACTATCTGTCCAGCACCCAACTGCAGCCAAACAAAGTTACAAATTAGCTGGTGAAACACAGCCGAGAATTTAACAGCATATGAGTCAGATATTTTCTTAAGCAGCTGGTTGTTGTGTTCTGTGTACAGCTTGATTAAAAAAATATTGGTCGGTGTTGTTTTAAAGCAGAATCTAAGGATGAAAATGTAATCGTGTTTAGTCCACGCTGGAAACCATCAGGCTCCTCAAGCAATGCTCTGGCTCACAGAGGACAAACACTGCAGCATAAACTTGGGAACATGTTGTCACGTGACAACAGACTCAGCCTGTGGCTGTAACACATGTTTGGGTTGATGGACTGTGAGATGGATCTGCAGTGTTGACTTTTATGGCTCGTGGCTTTAGCTGCTACAGTTAAACAATGTGTTCAGTTTTATGAGATGAAGCGTCACAGTTTAACAACCTGTAGCGTTGTATTGCATCCCAATAAACAGAAATGGTGGGAACCTCCCTCTTTGTTGACATGTAAGGCTGTTGTCTGAAGGAAAAGCAAGTGGAGTTTGATGCATACATTATTGGAAGGAAGGAAACAGGCACACCTTACATCCCACTGTATACTATATATTTTTAACTGTTTTAACTGTGAATAAAACCAATTCAGCAAGTCTCAGTCATTTCAAAAGCCACCCATCTTTAGCCTGATTCCTGCTGTTTGCTTGCATTATCATCTGCCCCAGTTTCTTGCCTTCCTCTGAAATAACATTCGGCCATTTGTACCCTGACATTTAGTCAGTCTGTTCCACTGTTACCTACTCTTTGTCAGCGTTCTGTCAAAAATCTTTTATGAAATGTAACCAAAAATAGTACCTGTATTATCCAGTCCCACACAGCAGTAGCCTATAACTCATTATCCTCTGAAACACTAACGAGCTTCAGATTTTACTGATCCTTCTGATCATGATCAGTAAAATGTTCTTTTCTAATAACTGTGTAAACTATTGGATGCGATATTCTTCATTTGGCAGCAGTTAAAATCCTTGCTACGGCATTCTGAATGAGCAGTAGACATAAAAGCAGTTGACTGAAGCCAGAAGAAGGAGGAGAGTCTAAGTCTAGACAAGATGAGACAAAAGCACCAAAGGCTCTGAATCTGAAGAGGATAAGAACTTGACTTTTTATTTGTTCCCAAATTGAAAGAAACAGAACTTCGTTACCTCTTTAAAAGTCAAATCACAAAAATATCTTTTCTTGGCTACTGACTACATGTTGGAGAATATACTT